>CAXKVX010002175.1:0-265568 GCA_964058865.1 Eleocharis quinqueflora
ATATAGAAGCATAGCTTCAAACTGTAAATTTGCCTGGACTGTCTGATGACTCTGATCTGAGTTGGATGATGCACATTAAGTTGCGCAGGCTGATGTGACCCGGTCAATTTTATTGGGTCGTGCATTCTCTACTAATAGAAAATTATTAATATATTTGATATGTGTGCAATTAATGATCGCGTGATTACAATCTACCATATCTACAAAAGTAATTTAAAACCCGCCCCACTTTCTTCTTCAATCACCGTAAGAATGTCAAGAGGACCTAATTAACATGGGAGTGAGTAGCAATTTTGTTTTTCATACAACATAAATTAGTGCACGTCAGCAAAATTGAATTTGCATTGAGTAAAATTACGGTGCTTGTGTGCTAGCCATCATATATTTCGAATTTCAAAACTCAAACGGCGGATTCGAACTGTTGAAAATGTTGTTCATACTAAAATCTAATTAAATACAAGAAATTCTCATTTTTAGATTTTTTTTTACTATTGAGAGGCCATTTCACTAACTGCATAATAAAATTAAGACCCATTAAAGCCCAACAAGTATAGAGAATTAAAAAGACCATGTACAACCTCCCGAACAAAATACAAGACTTACCACCCGATCGAGAGGTTTAGGCGCCGTTCAATATCGGTTGAACTAGCCGAGCAAATAGATTCGGGAGGCGGTTACGAACAGTTATCACACGATCCCATGATCAAGCAAGATGATATATTCCACAATGAGACACGATGCCGTAACCACCCATGACACCTGGAGAAACGGTTAAAATCACACAATAAAAAATACCCTCCTCCAAACATCAGGCAGTAAAAAGACGCTTTCCAAGCAGAAGCACAACAACATCTCTCTCCACATATCACCACAAGAGATGATAATTAAGTTCTCCACTTGGACCGATCATACTACACTCACCCCTACAGCAGACGAGCTGACACTAGTTGGGTCATATCAGCGACCGTGGAGATACTCCACCACCAACTCTTGACACGATTTTTTCAAGGCAAACATGAACAACTCAGGGATGGTCGGAGATGACTCAAGTCGACGAAGAGATCAAGGAATACTCGACTAGAGACCCCAGACAACCATGTGAAAGAGGTACAATACGAACCTCCCACTCCGATGGAGTTACACTCGACGCGTAACCAACCGAAGACGAGACCTAAACCAGAAGGGATCTATGAATCCCTTGGAGTCGAACCACTTCCCGAAGGGTCCAGATAGGAGGTCGTCCCACCTCTACTTGGAAATTCACCCCCTCGACACCATCGCCACCGTCAATCTCTAATTACAATACTCATCCTAGACAGGCCCTAGTACAGCACCAGGTAATCACCAATCCGGGAACCACATAGGTGGCACCTGAAGCACCATATGGGTTCCCTAATCCCTTGCATACTACTGGTACTAATACCTACATGTACAGATGTCCATCACAACCATGGATCCCTATGGGTGTCCCTATGGGCAGTATGGCGGGTACATGTGGAACGAATACTACGGCACACTCCAGTATGGACAATAATCGAGGTGGTACCTATCAATGATGGAGTACTTATCCACACACTGCAACACCTCAGCCTCGCCCACAACTTCCTAACCCAAGAGCTACACAACAAACTTTCTGAGTCAACCCTGCAGTTATGCCACCACCGTTGGATTTGACGAGAGATTTTGCGGATGCGATCCACCCCGTCGAACCACCCGTAGAACAAGGACGAACAACATCCAACGTATACCTTAGTATAGGAGCGACTCTCGAGGGGAGAATTATCGCACCACACCTTACTAGGCCATTACCAGGACATAAAGAAAATGAAGTTTTGGATCAGTCTCACACTATGCTCAAGTCAAATTCTTGAAAGGGGAACTCTTTCCCAAAAACCCTCAAGAGGAACGTGCTATTGACATGCATAAGAAGCAGATGGACATGTAGGAAAGTCTCAAGCGAATTAACAACAATAGGGGGCACTCTAGGTCCCTCAACTTCCACTCAGGACCATTATAACAAGAGATATATACTTTTTCAATGAAAGATTTCAAGGTACTAACAAACCTCGAAGTGTTCATCGAAGACGAGAATGAGAGAAAGGATCCCAAGGCTTTCATCTACAATGTTTAGGAAAAATTAAGAACATTGGAAGCCATAGATGAGGTTATTTGCAGAGTCTCTGTCACGTGTCTTTAAGGAATGGCCTTCGATTGTTACTCGAACTTTCTGAGAGGCTCCATAAGAAACTTTAAGGACTTCAAAAGGAAATTAATGGAAAAGTTCACGAACATCAGACCACCGACCCCAACATGCGACTCTTTATTTGGAATCCAACAAAATCAAGGGGAGTCAACAAGGAATTTTTTCAACCGAAGAGGGTTGGAAAATATAGGCCAATCAGGATCTGAAGAGGTGGCTATCACCGCCATCCGAAGAGGGTTGGAAAATATAGGCCAATCAGGATCCTTGAGATTTGATTCGAACAAGAAGAACTTCACAATGTTACAGGAGTTCATAGAATTCGCGAAAGGATGCATTCAGGGAGAGGAGGACGCTGCTAAAGCATATCCCGACACTAAACCCACATCCCCCCAAGAAGGATCAAAAGAAGACTAGCGGACGCTCCCCACGACACGGAGGTTGCAAGGGATACAACCCAAACTACCCGACTTACGCTAAGTGGAATAGTCCACAGAGAGACTTATTCTTCAACGCAGACTCCAAGTTTGAGCTTCCTCCACCTCTGAAACATTCCTTATTCGAGATAACAATGGAAGAGAAATACTGTGAAGACCAACCGAAGGATCAGAAGCTCTACAGATGAGTGTCTCCACCTGAGGGACATTTTGTAAAAGCTAGACCTGTAAGGGGAACTGCAGATATACATCAACTAGATGTTATTCAGGAAAAATTGCCGAACATACAACGACGCCAACCGATTGAAGAATCTGATACCTCGAAAACAAAAAAAGGACAATAGTAGTCCAAGTGACGACCACCTGAAAGACAACATGCCACTGACCCCCACGATTAACGTCATTTGCAGCCATATTTATTTGGAAGGAGATACTAAGAAAGACTTAAGAATTCATTAGACAAGTTCAACTCAACCTTTTGTAATTGATAGGCCCAATAAGCGACCCATACATACGTCAATCTCCTTTTCTGAATATGATCACAGAGGTATCGCTCACCACCATCATGACGTAATTGTCCTTGGACTCAAGATAGGAGGATTCAAAATCAGTAGAATCTTAGTTGACACAAGAAGCTCTGCAGAAATATTGTATTGGCACACGTTCGAAAGCATATCCAAATACTTCGTTGAGCTTCGAAAGGTGAATACCCCCTTGGTGGGATTCACTGACAATTTAATCCATCCATAAGGCATGATCACCCTGCCCATTCGTATGGGATCATACCCGAAGGCAATTTCCACAAAAATTGACTTCATGGAGGTAAAAACTTTGTCAGCATATAATGCTATCTTGGGACGAGGATCTCTAAACATCTTCGGAGAAATCTTTTTCACTTCTCATCTAACGATTAAGTTTCTAACTCCTGATGGAGTCGATACAGAAAAAGGCATCCAAAGTGAAGCTAGAGAATGCTATGTAGCCACCTTGAAGGAGCGAGCTAACCAGATAGATCACCCTAGTAAAGATAAAGCCCAAGAACCATATGCCCCAATTAACTTATCGAATGACTCGAAAAGCATCATTGACACACAACACGAAGAGACCACACCCACAACAGTAGAAGAAATCAAATTAGTCGAAGGCAAACCCATCAAAATTGGAAAGGCCCTAGATGGACACCTTCAAAAATATCTCATTAAGTTCCTAAAAGGAAAAATGTCCATTTTCACGTGGATCACCGAAGACATGCCCGACATGGACATATAAATATCCAAATACATGTTGTACATCCAAAAGGACAATAAACATATTAGACAAAAGAAGCATAACATAGGAGCCGAGTGACAGAAGTTGTAGGAGCCGAAGTCGACCTGCTCCTACTAGCAAGCTTCATTCAAGAAGTTGCTTGTTCGAATTGGCTAGCCCACACCATATTGGTAAGGATTTCGAATGGAGACTAGCGAATGTGCATCGACTTTACTGATCTCAACAAAACATGTCCAATGGACCTCTTCCTTTTGTCAAAATTGACCAACTAGTTGATTCAACAGCAGAGCTTGTTGTACAAAGCTTAATTTATGAATGACTCTCAGGATACAATCAAATTTCCTTGCATCAACAAGACAAAAGCAAGACAACGTTCATAACATATATGGGCTTAAATGTTACAAGGTCATGCCTTTCAGACTTAGAACTGCGAGAGCCACGTATCAGAGAACGATCAACAAAGTCTTTGGAAATCAAATTGAGCGGAACATGGATGCCTACACAGATGACATGCTAGTCAAAAGAACAATTAAACAGTCACACATATAGGACCTAGCCAAAACCTTTGAGACTATGTCAAGAGCCAGTATGAAACTAGACCCAAAAAGAGCTATTTCGAATTGTTAGGAAGCAGATTATTGGAATTTGTGGTATCCCAAATGTGCATCAAAATACACCCTTCAAAGTCTAAGGCCATTATGAATATGAAACCTCCAAAAAACTTGAAAGAACTGCAAAACTAATGGGAAGATTGGCGGCACTAGTATGCCGACCTTTCTTCAAAGCATTGAGGAGAAATACAAGGTTTGAATGGGACAAGGAGTGCGTAGAAGCATTTAAAAAAATAAAAGAATACCTCGTGAACCCTCCTTACATCTCCCGACCATCACCAAGACAACCACTTATCTTGTACCTAGTAACAACTGATCAAGCAGTTAACGCTACTCTAGTATTAGAGCATGAAAATACGCAAAAACCTATGCACTTTGTGTCTCACGTTCGAAAAGATGGCACTCGCCTTGGTGGTGGCCTCGAGAAAGCTCAGACCTTACTTCCACTCTCACTCGATCAAAGTTTTCATCGGTGTCCCCTTGCAAAAGGTTTTGTCGGATTTCAATGCATCGAGATGACTTTTAAAATAAGCACTAGAACTATCCGAATTCAACATCAATTTTCACTCATGACCCGCCATGAAATCACAGATTTTTGCATATTTCATAGCAGAATACTCGGGGGAACAATTGGAGGATGACAAATGGACATTGTTCGTAAACGATGCCTTTTCACATACATGGGAAGGAGTAGGCATAGCCATGATGGGACCAAAAGGGGAGAAACTGAACTACTCAATACAGCTACTCTTCTCGATCACTAACAACGTCGCATAATACGAACCTATGATTATGATTATAGTACTAACATTATCCAAAGAGGTGGGAGCTCGACATGTTCACCTCTATAGAAACTCTCATCTTGTCGTAACACAAATGAAAGATGAAGCCAAAGTGAATGAGGAAGAACTACTTGCATACGAAAAGATGATGCTCCAGCTCATTGACGACTTCAACAAAGCTGGAATTTCACATATTTCAAGGAATCAGAACGAGTTCGTAGACACACTTACAAAACTAGCCTTTTCGGGACAGTTGGACATATCTAATCCAGTAATGTTAATGAAGATACCGTTCCCAAGCATTGAAAACACTTCGAGGGAAGTAACACCTGTCGAGATCGGCGACACATGGTACTCCTTGATGTTGGAATATTTGAAATAGGCATTCTCCCCAACGACTAAATAAATGCTAGGCGAATCAAACGAATTGCCTCGATGTACTCCATATGCGACATACAATTACGCAGACGAGGATACCTCATACCTTGGATGCGATGCGTCCTCGAGAACCAAGTACATCAACTCCTCTTAGAAGTTCATGAAGGCTTGTGTGGGAGCCATCAGGGAGAAAAGCCAATGGCCAAAGGATTATGTGAGCATGATTTTATTGGCACACGATAACATGAGATTCAACTGATGTGGTCCGCAAATGCGAGAAATGCTAGTTTCATAGCAAATTATCTCATGTGCCTCCATATGAGATGATCACCCTTTTGGATGATCACCATTTCGGGGTCATGGCCTTTCGATTTATGGGGCATCAACATCTGCAAACCATTGACAGTGGCATCAAGACAAACAAAATACATTATCATAGTAGTTGAATACTTCACTAAATGGATAGAAGCAGAAGCTATCCTAAAAGAAACATCAACCGCGATTATAAACTTCATTTGGAAGAATATCATATGCATGTTCGTAATACCACATGTTTTCATATCTAATAATGGCACTCAGTTCTGTTCAGAAAGGACCCTTGAGTTTTGTGAAGACTTGGGGATGCAAAACAACTTTTCATCTGTGGGCAGACCTACGAGCAATGGACTTTCCTAAGTCACGAGTCACACGATCAAATAGGGATTGGAAAAGAAGATTGAAGGGCTAAGAGGAGGATATGTTGACAAACTGGACGAGATGTTATGCGCTTATAAGGTAACACTTCGCGAGGCCACCCAACAATTCCCCTATCAGTTGGTCTACGGTTCCAAACCTATAACCTCACTTAAAATAAATGAAATTTCCAACCCTTCGATCCAGGTAGAGGACCGGAATGAGGGAACTCCCGAATACAACAACAAAGAGAGAGCTTTCGAACTAGACCTAGTTGATGAAACCCGCTATAAGGCTAGGACTAAGATCATCGAATATCAACGCAGGAATGAACGGGCGTTAGATAAATACGTGGTGCCAAGGCAGTTCCAACCAGGGGACTTAGTTCTTCGGAACGTTGAGGCGATAGAAAAAAGAGTGAAGAAGCTCGACCCCTCCTGGGAGGGACCCTTTCGGGAAATCATTTCTAGAGTAAACATAGCTTCACTACTAGAATCTGAGTTATTACTGTGGAAGAAAAATAGGCTATTCCGTGGTCATAACCACGGAATAGGGTTCATTTCCGTGGAATTACCACGCAACTTCTCCCACGGAACACCTTTTGACACAAATACTACTATTTCCGTTGAAGTGCACGAAAATAACCTTTTTCGTGAGTATATCCATGGAACTGTTTCCACGGAAATAATTCTTCTAATGGGCCATGGCCCGTGTCACTGATCACTCCATGGAAATAATCATTCACAGAAATATTAATTGATATCCACGGAAATACTAATTCTGTCAACATGGTCCCACCAATATTTTCACAAAAATAATTAATTTTCTATCAACATATATGCGACAAATGACATCATTTTATTGAATGACAAACAATTAAAATTGAAATATTACAATTAGCTCTGATTTGGAATTATTCATAATTACACAATTAAAGCAGAAATTATTTGAAAAACACAGTAATAGTAATTTTATATTTTCCCAAACAAATTTAATAATACTCATATTATACAAGTAAACAAAACTAACATACTTCATTCCAATCAAAGTCTACAAAAAATGCCAAAAACTAAAATTAATTTATCTATGTTCTAATAAGTTGTCTAATTCTTCTGTTATTTGCTCTTTTTCATTCATTCTATGCATCTAGCTTCTGACATTCCATTCATTCCACGCTCGCATTGGATTCCTTGTGCACAAAAGACAAACATAAATTGGCCATATAATTTTCCATTATACAAAAATTGTTCATGATTTGAAGTTAGTACCAGACAGTGCCAAGAGTACCAATTATAAAGAAATTAAAGTTTCAAAAATCAATGGTCTCACATACATGTAACAATAGTACCCACTTAATTGTGAAAAACTTCAATCACAAACAGTTTATAACTTGCAAACTTACAATTATATCCCATTCTAATTGCTATTAGAACTTCAACAATGAACAATTGTACAAATTAAGTGGGTCTATTCAATATTATTCATGTTAAATATCAAAAATATAAAAAAGAAACAAATAAATTGATCTAACAGAAGATTTACCAAAATGACCATGACTACCATAAAAAAGCTTAGTTATTCCAGTCAATATCCCTGTAAATAAAAAAAACTAAAAACAAACTGAGAGCTTAGTTATTCCAATTTTTTAAATCTCACATGAGCTTTTAAATCTCTGACAGTATGATTTTCCTTGTGCATGTACTCGTGCCAGAACTAACTCCTGTGCCTGTACTCGTGCCAGTACCAATACCAATACATGTACCAAAACCAATACCAGTACTAGTACCATAGATTGGAGCCGAAATTGGAGTGAAACAAGGATTAGTTGTAGTTGTACGTGTCGTAGGACTATATGTAGAGGTCACAGTGAAGAAATAAGGAGAAAAAGGTTACATCCATGTTCAAAATTGAAAAAAATGAACTTAGTATTAGATTTTATGTTATAAATTAAACAATATTTACCTTGGAGCTGGAAATATGCAAGTCCCAACACCTACAAGATGAGACATACATGTATTAATTTAAGGCAATGCGTAGATAAATCAATGAATAATGATCCTGCAACCTTACTGGTCAGTTGTCGTACCATCCTGGTGGTAGCACTAGATCCATACCAGCTAGATGCTGCTAGGATCTTGCCAATCTAGTTTTGACTGGAGATGTTGTGGTAGCTGGAGATTGGCGAAGCATTATGATTTACGAAAGAGAAGATCGGTGGTTGTCTAGCTGTCTAGCGGAGTCACAACCGAGAGATGATGGTGGCTGACTCCTGGTGTCCTTGTTGCATGATGGAGGGAGACGAAGTGAGCCGCCATTGGAGAAAGAGAGAGAAGAAAGAGATCTGAATGAGTATTGGGATGAGAGAGAGAGAGTTAGGAGATTAAATCTAGAATGGAGGGACACGATTAACTTCAAGTTACATTCAGCGAAAATAAAGCCCGTTAAGAGATAATTGGGCCGAAAGCAATTATTTCCGTGAAAAACTTGGGTTCTTTCCATGGAGTCACATGAGTTATTTCCGTGAATGATTTGTTCTGTGAACTACTCACGATAATAATATAAAGAAATTTGAAAACTCTAATATTTTCATGGAATCTTTTTTTACCACGAAATAAATGTTAGCAAATCAGAGTAATACCAACAATTCTAGTAGTGCTTACAACTGAAAACACCAGGGGGAAAAGAGATCCCGAGGACATGGAAAGTAATTCACCTGCGGAAGCTCTATCAATAAACTTCCCAACAATTGTATGGACCATATGATGATCGGAATGAAACCAATAATTAGCATAGTTAATGGTAGTTAGCTATCTGACGTAAAACCAACCATGTAGCCTATGTTTCAATAAAACTTAGTTTTAGTTATATATCATGTTCATACTTGTACGCTCTATGAATTAATATGTCATCACAAGCCACCCGATGTTGTTAAAAATCAACAGTCGGGAAGTTGGCAAGTAACTATTGGAAGCAAACAAAACTTATAATCTTACGTTCCTAAAGGAAATGGAACCTACAAAACACAAAAATATGGGATTAAACCCAACACAAAAATCAGGTAGCGGTCTATTTAAGAAAACACAATTACAACCTAAAATGTTAAAAAAACTCACGGGATGAGTTTTGAACTATAGAAACTCACGATGTGAGACTCGAACCACGCATGAATTAAATGTTCTCAAGCATAAATAGTTTGTGAGCTTTCATAATTCAAGGGACGATCCGAACACTTTCATAGTAGGATGTAGTTAAACTGTTGTCCGAACACAACCTTGTGTGCGTTATCATTCGCGAACATACTATTTGTACAAGTTAACATTTCAAAAGAATGTTCGATGTGTCTCTGATTAGTCACAGGAAATCTGGAATACAACCTGATCAATAAGACATTCGTAACCCGCAACGAGTTAACATACGATTGATCAAAGACATCATGAATTCCTTCGAACAGTTATAGTTTGAAGGTACCCAAATTCTGCACATGTTCGAAAAAATTTACATAACACACAAAAAATATACCAATAACCATTCAATAAAAATAAACCTAGTACGGAGAACATAGCTCCTAAACATTACAAGAAAACAGATTCGAAGCTCCGGTTTGCTCAAAACATCATGGGAGTAACTGACATCTACAACTCATCCAGATAAATGAGTTGATATCATGTATGGCAATATTAAACATGCCTTTTCTCAACCAGCTGAGAGGGAAATGATAACGCTCTTACATTTCCATCTGCATAACCATATAACGATGGGGAACAAGAAGAGAAAGGATGTGCAGTTTTATGTGGAAATGATGGATGTGGTGTGAACACTTGGTGGGGGTTGCCGGTCGGCTTTACATCCTGACGAGATAGAAGAAGAACAAAGGTAAAGAGAAAGGAAGAACATAATCAATATGAAATTCCAGACTTCCAGACATTTGTGAACAAGGTCAATGATCATTGAACACAGCCTCAGTTTAAGAGCCTCCACTTGGAGTTCGACATGCCTCTTCGTGAACTATGGTTTCATGGTGTGCCTTACAAGACATCTGCTTTCATCATACCAACATCAACTTGCCTTGTTGAGATGGTTGAGACACCAGCCAATTGAAAAAATAAAAATCCACACACTCTTCCATATTAAAACTTAACACCCGGGTAGGGTTCTACATACGGGTCGGGTCGGGTACCCGTGGATCCAACTCGGACGGATCCACGAGTACCACCGGTCCACGGGTATCATGGGTCGGGTAAGCACGAGTCCGCAGTGGAAAGGGTCAACCCGAGAGGATCGGATGGGCACGGGTCCAGACGGGTCGAGGCAGGTCGGACACCGGTCCCGTCGGAATTTTTTTTTTGAATTGAAAAAGTTGGAGAAAAATGGTACAACTTCAAAAAAAATCTGAAAAATTCCAAAAAATTCGAAAAATATACAAAAATTATAAAATAATTGTATTTATAGAGGGGTTGAAAATTTTAATTTTTCTGCAGATTTTTTATTTTTTTTACTTTCAAATGACATAAAATGACAAGAATCTGTCACGGATCCACAAGTCGGACACGAATTTGGGACGGGTTCCACGGGTCAGGCACGGGTCGGACGCGAGTTCGGACGGATCACGGGTTCGAGATTTTTGGGCTACCCGACCCGCCCTAGATTCACGGATCGGGTCGGGTCGGGCACGGTCCGGGTACGAATCGGATCACGGGCTGGTCGACCCGCCTGTGTTTTGACACAACTCTACACCAGGGGAATAACTGACATCTACCAGCATAGCGACAAATAAGAGCTTTAATGGGTGTGCTCTATTACATTGTGAAAGATTTCTTATCGCATAGCGGCATCCAAAAGCTGACAATTTGATCGTTCTAGTGCAAGCTTGAGCTCCCTATCATCATTCGCGACGCCAGTACTCACACCATACAAGTGCAACAAGCGACTCTTATACTCGTCTTGCTGCACCAAAACTTTTGCGGTTCGGGTGGCTACTGTCGCATGTCAAGTGACTGCAGAAAATTACCGGCCTCAGCATAATCATCGTGCACCTGACATCGGTCTCAACCTAAACATGATTACAACCAAAATTCTTCGAGCACTTATCCGCCTTTAGCACCTCTGCCCGATCCGAGATGACCATACTAACAAAATCATATGATTTAGGGGATAACCTTCCCTCCAGGGAAACCTGAAGGTGAACTCTTTCTTAAGTTCTTCTTCCTCAACGACAGTCAGAGGAACAACAAGAGACTTATGCGAGCTGGAGCTTTCTGTTGGATTAAACTCATCACTTGTCTGACAATTTGCAAAACAAATCAGTACTAAATTTGCACAATTGAGTTTTGTTGCAAAACAAATCGTATAACACAAAAATTTGCATATTTGTTGTATTATCTCAAATATTAAATTACTATTTTCTCTGCGGCAATACTCATTTTCCAACGATTCTTTATACGATTCAGTAACCCCATAGACAGGAACGGTGGCATAACCGTTGAGGAAGACTAATTTTAATCATTGGCAGATCTCTTTTTTATGATAGTGATGTACAAATAATAATGATCATCTTGATGAAATTATGAATGATGTTGCAGAAGAATATATAATTTCGAGATTTTTTGCAAGTTGTTCGAGAATTCTCGTATACTGCTTATTTTATGTTGCACGAAATTTATGAAAATATCTGCAATTTTTAAATCGTACAACCTAAAGAAAAATAAATGTATCCATCCTCATTTATTATATCATTAAGTAAAGCATTTTCAACTTTTTCATCATCATTATTGTTATTTGTTACTATGTACCTGCACCACATGCAACTTTTAGATCCGCTCGCTCTAATCTACTTTAATTTGTTACACTGTAAATCAAATCTTTTGTATGAAAATTCACTCAAATCGTTTAAACCGTACCATTAATGTGTAAGAGACAGAGAATTAATTGCCGAATGTGTTATTGTTGGGAGAACAAGTGAACAACTAGGTTGGACAAATATATGGATGAAAAATTCTAGTATAGGTGAATTTTTACGGCTATGCTAGCTCTCTCCACCTCTATATGATTCAACAGTTATATTCAAATTTTGGACAACTAGTTATTATCGGGTGCGGATTCAAAATTTTCGTCATAGAAGCAAGATCTATATTTTTTTCAGAAAAGCAAAATGAGACATATTTTTAAATATACACAACAACAGAAAGACTATATAATAGCTTCCATTTTATAGTTGATTTGCATAACATCCGCTATAAAAGCTATGCAGTTGCAGTTTTGAAATTAAGTTTGTACTTTTTATAGCGGACTTTGTAGCTATAAAATGTCCCATGAAAGATTTTAGAACCTATAATAGCAGACATTTAGAAAATGTTCAGGAGGTCTACTATAAAAATGAAGTTTTTATAGCGGGTGGTTGTCGGGACCGCTATAAAATATGGACATTTTATAGCGGATGGTGCTACGGAGCAGGTATAAAAAGCTTTTATAGCGCATTGTTCAGGAGGTCCGGTATAAAATGTTCTATATTGGATATGCCTACGAACCCACTATAAAAAGTTCTGAACGGATTAAAGTTATAGCCTGGATCACCATTTACTTCTCAATCCAACTGTTCATTCTTATCAATCCGATGCTCCAAATAAACACAGAGTCCCACGGATTAAGCCACCTCTTTTCTTCCAACAATTTCCATTCTTTATAAAAGACATCAATTCTCTCTTATTTCTGCTTTCTTTCCACAAAAATCTTTCCTCATTCTTCCTTCCTCCAAATATTATTGTGCTCCTTCATGCTTACCATTGAGTACTCTTTATTCAATTATTTGTACCTATTTTCGATGTGAATGATAAACATATATATGAGCTTTAAGTTTTTTTACTTCATTCGTCTTCTTGATTTTTTTTCATAACTCGTTTAATTATAACTATAAAAATAAAATTTGGCTGTTGATAAGGTTGTCTATTTACATAAAAGAATATTTGCAAAAATAATAATAAGTGCTTTCAAAAGGCATATTACAGCTAATACATAAAGAAGAAATAAATTATAGCAAAAATGACATATTTGTAAATAGTACAATTTCCTTTTAATTTTATATTACGAACGGATATTTCGGCAAAAATACCTATCAATTAGTCTATTTCACAATAAATGCTCGTAGTTGTCACTGACGCAACAACTATTTTTTTTTCAAAATATTTTATAGCGGACTTTGCTAAAGGTCCCCTATAAAAGTGAACTTTTAGTAGCAGATTTTAGTAAAGGTCTCCTATAAAAGATATATTTAATTGCAAATTTTAGTAAAGATCTGATATTAAAAGTTGTCTTTAATAGCTGACATTTACTAAAGTCCGCTATTAAAAGTGATTTTTTATAGGAGACATTTACTATAGTCTGGTATTAAAGATACACATTTAATAGCAGACCCTTCAAGCTTTACAGCCGACTATAATATCCCTGCTAATTGGCTATAAAATCTCTTTTTCAATCGCTATTAAAAATCATATTTTTAGTAGTGCTAAATGGTTATTTTACAAAAAAATAATAACAAATTGTATAAATATACAAGATTATTTTGCAACAAAAAAAATTCAGGAAAGACGGCTGCCCTGACCCTTCTTACATCTGCTCTGCAAGTAGCTGAGGAAAATTCTTGTACGTAAAAATTTACATGTTTAAAATGTGTTTGTGAATTCACATATTTTTTTAAGTTGAGAGGCTTTACACTCATTTTCAAATCAAACTTAAGCAAAATTTGATATTATTAAATATGAGTTTAGAGTTTAGGTTAACATGTATTTAAATGATATATGTTGAACTTTAAGTATGCAATATTTTATATGAAGAGTGATTATTTAGTCGGCAGTTTTTAACATGATTATATAATCCTTCTAAATGTGACTGTTTAATTGAGTATCAGTTTTTTAACCTTCTGATTAAAATTAATATTATTCGTGTTGAAAATCGTAGATTGCAACAACATGTTGTCTCAAAGGGTGCATAGAGGGAGAACGGTGAATAGGCCAAGTAAAAAGTAAGAATTTTTTTCGACCAAGTCGTTCAATAGATAAAGCAAGAGAGAGCAAACATAAGAGACAAGAATTGCTAATGGAGTTCAGACCGATAAGTGGACCTACATCTCTACATCTCTGATAAGTGGATGTTGTCGTAGAAGTTTCTTGGTAGCCGCTGCCAAGATAATACTGAAAGGTTTCAAGCAAGAGGAGAAGACATACAGAATTCAAGAAATGATAATCTTATTATCTTGTGTTACAATGTCTCTGTACAACATAGTATTTATAGACTATTAATTCTAACTAACTGTTACATGTTAACTATCAATGTTGATCCTCTGTGGCATGGATACTGTAACTTAATGTGTGGTCTAATACACCCCCCTCAAGCCAAAGGGAGGGTACTCACTTTGATCTTGTTTCGTAAGAATTGAAACTGTGGCAGTGGTAACGATTTTGTCATTGCATCGGCTAGTTGGTCTTTAGAGCATATGAACTTCACTTGTAACTGGTTGGATGTCACTTTCTCTCTCACAAAATGATAATCAATCTCGATATGTTTGGTTCTAGCATGAAACATGGGGTTGGATGCGAGAAATGTGGCTCTTATGTTATCACACCATAAGGTTGGAATTGGTTGCTTGTGTGGATGTATTTCTTGAAGGATATATTGCAACCAAAGGATTTCCATGCAAGTTAGAGCTAAATTACGATATTCGACTTCGGTGCTTGATCGCGAGACCGTAGGTTGTTTCTTGGCGCACCATGAGACAAAATTGGTGCCAAGATATATACAAAAACCCGAAGTAGACCTTCTATCATCGATATTCCCGGCCCAATCGGCATCACTATACGCATGGATTTGTAAGTTGGAGTTTATGTTGATATGGATTCCCATATGTAAGGTCCCGGCAATATATCGGAGAATTCTTTTTACTGCACACCAATGATCCTCTGTGACACTATGCATGAATTGAGACAATTTGTTGACTGAGAACGCAAGGTCAGGTTGTGTAAGAGTAGCATACTACAGGGTACCAAGAACACTTCTATAGAGCTGAGGGTTCTAGCAAGGGGAACTTCCTTCCTGTGATAATGTTGATCCAGGTGGCATGGGAAAGGCGACTGGCTTGCATGTAGCCATATTATTTCCTTGAAGGAGATCTGACAAATATTTTGTTTGAGACAAAAAAAAGTCCAGTGTCTGTTTTATGTGCTTCCAAACCGAGAAAATACTGAATATCACCCAATTCCTGAATAGAAAACTTGCTTTGTAGGTGTTTGATGCATTGAGAGATTTTGTGAGAACAGCTACCTGTGACAAGGATGTCATCAATGTATACCAGCACCAGAGTTGTATGTTCTTGTTCGGGTAGAATAAAGAGGGATGGATCATACTTGGAAAAGCCGAATGCTTGTAGGGTTTTGCTGAGTTTGTCGAATCAGGCTCGTGGAGCCTGTTTCAGGCCATACAAGGACTTATGAAATAGGCAAACGTATTCCGGGTGATTAGGGTCAATGAAACCTTACGGTTGATCCATGTAAACCGTCTCCAAGAGATCACCGTTGAGAAAAGCGTTTGACACATCTAATTGTTTGATTTCCCAATTTGAAGATACTGCCAAGGAGAGGATTACTCGAATTGTAGTTGCTCGTATGACTGGGCTATATGTTTCCTCATAGTCTATCCCAGCTTGTTGGTTGTATCCTTTGGCTACGAGTCGCGCCTTGTACCGATCAATATTCCCATCGGCTTTTCGTTTGATTTTAAACACCCATTTGCATCCTATTACCTGTTGGTCAGATGGAGGTGGTACAAGAGTCCACGTATTGTTGATGGCAAGTGCATTAAACTCGGCATCCATTGCTTCTCTCCACTTTGGTGACTTCTCGGCTTGGTGGAAGGTTTTTCGCTCAATGTCGGTATAGGCATGATGGGCTATATAATGTGGAAAAGATTTCTTCTTGCGAGTATTATCTTTGTTTCTAGTAACCATTTGATGAGTATTTTGAGTGGGGCAAGCAGAACGTGTGGAGGAAGTGTTGTGCTCAGAAGGTGTTTGTTTGAATTCGTGTGAGGAGATGGGTGGAGAGGATGAGAGCTCTTGATTTGAATTAATTGTGCTGTTATAGATGGAATCTGGAACATGGGCTTGTTGGCTCTCAGATGGATTTGAATCGGTGAGAGGCAAAGGAGTTAGATTGGGAAGCCTAGCAGAATGATCAAGAAGAGTCGGATCGGTTGGCCCAGTAGGAGGATCTATAGGCATTGGAGCAGGAAGCCCAGAAGATGACTCATTAGGAGTGTGTGAAGCAGGCCCGTCCGAAGTCTGTGAAGAAGTGATGGGCTCCATGAGATTTACTGCACCTCGGGAAAACTGTTAAGCCCAGATTTTTGAAGTAAAGTTAATGGTACAGAAAGAAAATCCAGTTGTGTATTATCTGGTGACTGGACTTGATTTTTGAAGGGAAAATTTAATTCGTCAAATTGAACATTTCTAGAGACAAAAATATTGTTTGAGGTGAGGTTTAGACATCTACAACCTTTTTGTGAAATACCATAACCAAGAAAAACACAAGGTTGCGATCTTAATTGTAACTTGTGTTTATTATAAGAACGAGTGAGAAGAAAACATAAACAACCTAAAACCTTTAACATGTTATAGTCGGGATCTTTATGAAACAAAGTTTTATATGGAATTTGTTCACTAGATGGTAGTCTGTGTATGATGTAAACAATACTTGAGAAAATTTCATCCCAAAATTGTAATGGCATGGATGCATGAGACATGGTTGCTAGTGATAATTCAATTATGTGTCTATGTTTTCTTTTGGCCACTCCGTTTTGTTGGGGTGTATAGGGACATGATGTTTGATGAAGGATTTGGGGAAATTTCGTGGAAATAAGTTTGTATTCGGATCCTCCATTTGTTCTTAAATATTTTATTGTAGTATTAAGAATATTTTCTACTTGTGCTTTAAAGAGAGAGAAAATATTACACACTTCGCTTTTTATTTCGCATAAAATAGATCCAAGTAAAATGAGAATAATCATCAATAAAGGAAACATAATATTTATATCCATGAAAATAAACAATGGGGGAGGGACCCCATACATCTGAATGTACAAGTTCTAAGGGACGAGAAGAAGACGAATTTGAAGAAGAAAATGGTAATGTATGAGCTTTTGCTTGAATGCAATCATGACCAAGAGAAAGACTATTTCTAATACAAGAAAGATTGTTTGTGTTGATAACTTTCATTGTTGTAGCATTTGATGTGTGTCCAAGTCTTGCATGCCATAAACTCGTAGAGATGCCAAGAAAGACTTGAGGAGAGATGTCTTTTGATGTAGATGGCTTCATCTTAAAAGAACAAAGTCCATTGGAGCTAGGAATGTGTAGAAGAGTTATCTTGGTGTGGAGGTTCTTTATTGTACAAAAGAATTAGAAAAACTAATAGAAAGATGTGGATTCTCATGAAGTAATTGAGATAAACTAATAAGGTTTGTAGAAAAATTTGATATAAAAAGTATGTTATTAAGATGTATGTGATGATTTGAAATTGAAAAAGAGCTTGAACCAATATGTGAAATAGAAAGTCCAATGCCATTACCTATTTGAAGTTTGTCAAGTCCATTGTAAGCAAAGAAGGAAGAAAGATTATTCAAGTCACTAGTCACATGATTATTTGCACCCGAGTCCAGAACCCAATTGGTTGAATCACTAGTTTGAGGTATTGATTGAACGTTGTATGCCTTGAATCGTGGATTAGGTTTCCATTCACTCTCTTTATTGTACCTTTTGTAACACAATTTTGCATTGTGTCCTATTTTGTAGCAGATTTGACAAGTTAAGGGGTTTGTTGATGAATGTGATAAACTAAGCCCACTGTTTGAATCAGAATGATTCTCAGCGCCAGAATCAGAATGTCTGGTTGTGAAGCATGGCCTCATGGCTTAGTAGCAGTCCATGCAAATCTAAGAAAGAAAACGATTCATGGCACCTGGCTGGAGAGGGCAACTACGATGGAGTTATATTCAAACCCGAGCCCATTGATTGCTGTTGTAACTAGGTCATCTTCAGTATTGGAGCTCCAATAAAGGTTAGTTCATCGGCGATTCACCTGAGACGATGCAGGTACTCCGAGCAAGTGGATTCTCCCTTGGTGGCAGTTTGAATTTGTCGTTTGGGGTCGTGGAGTTTTGCTTTCGAGTTTGAGGCGAAGTACTCTTCCAAGGTTTTCTAAAACTCTTTTGTGGTGGTGAATGAAACAACTTGAGCCATGATTGACTCTGTTAGTGAAGTTCGGAGCCAGCCAAGCAAGAGCTGGTCTTACCTGTGCCAGGACAGATAGGATGGGTTTACTTCGATTTTTCCATTGGTGAGCTGAATTGTGGGATCTGGAGATGATGATTCAAGAAATCTGCTGAGAGCATGGCCGTGGATTAAGGGAATAATCTGTGACTTTCATGTGGGAAAATTGGTTTATGTAAGCTTGACAGCGACGGGAAAATTAATGGAGATGATTGAGTCTAATGAATTTTGGAAAAGATGTGTAGTAGCAGCGAAATGTGAAACATTTGGGGAAGAAGGCTAATTCAACATTGCAGTTGGTGAATACGCCATGAAAGGATCTTGATTTTGCAAGAAGAGCTTGATTAGGCTCTGATACCATGAAAGGTTTCAAGCAAGAGGAGAAGACATAAATAATTCAAGAAATGATAATCTTATTATCTTGTGTTACAATGTCTCTGTACAACATAGTATTTATAGACTATTAATTCTAACTAACTGTTACATGTTAACTATCAATGTTGATCGTCTGTGGTATGGATTGTGTAACTTGATGTGTGGTCTAATAAATACGATGTCTCGAAAATTGGACTCAAAGAATTGTAAGTTATTGATGATTTTCTGCATTGTATCATGTTGTCTTGTTAGATTTTAGTATGTTGTTAGATATTAGTGTATTGCTAGATGGAGATTTGGCGAATTTTAATTATTGATGTGGCGAATTTAGAGAGCCCGTCAACTCGTCGTTGTAATAGATATGATGTTTGTTGTTGTTGTTGTTGTTGTTAGAGTGTTGGATGTATTTTTACTTTAATGTTCTTAATAGCCACTTTGAAGATTAAATGGTCAGACATTGGAGTGTATGTTGATGTGATTCCGCTACTAGAATTTCAAACGTCAGAGTGAGGAGAAATGGGTTATACACTTTAATTTTGTTCCGTGGGTATGCTGGTGTGATTGTCGAAGGATGTGTATGTTTTTCCAAATAGCATGGAGTTGCACACACTTGCCAAAATTCACAAGCACTCAAATATCATTAGTATGTATGTGGATCCCACTATCAGAAAAATCACCATTGAAAAAAATACCATCTTGTACCAACGATTATCATGAATAACTGTTGGCACAAGAATCCGTGTTTATTTAATCAAACTTTCAGTCTGATGAACTGTTCACTCCAGGAAAAAACGTCTGAATTGTTCACTGGGGAAAAAACGTTTTTCCTATCAAATTTTTTAGACTTATACATCAGTTATTTTTTTTTTGTAAATTTGGAGGCTTCAAAAGGTAAGTTAAAATCCATCGTAGAGATAGAAAATGCACTCTGTTTTTCTTCATCCAATCTATACCACTTTTTATTATTTAACATCTGACGTGGAAGATTTAATAATTTGTTAATAGCCATCGCTTTTAGTCTATTATGACTTGATATCTGATGTAATATATATTTTAAATTACATTCTTTCTTTGATAATACCTGTCGTAGAACATTAGCATTTTTAGAAAGTTTTTGCTGCTTACGTGGCTAGCCCATTTTTATTAGCTCGCCGAAATTGAAACAAATATATATATATATATATATATATATATATATATATATATATACATACATATATATATACATATATATAGAGATAGGCTAGGGTGCTCCATGGAGCACCAAACCCCTCGTGTTCCACATCTGTTATCTACAATTTGAAAATTTCAACGATCGATCTGAACCATTAAACATGATCTATATATTGAAATTTACTTGGAGATTAAATTTTAAATTTTTTTGAATTTTTTTGCTATTTTTTTAAAGAGGTACAAAAGTTGCTAATCAAACAGTTTCTGGACCAACAAAAGTTGTAATTTTCCTACATCTCTAAAAAATAGCAAAAATTAAAAAAAATATAAAATTCAATCTCCAAGTAGATTTCAATATGTAGATCATATTCAACGGTTTGGATCGATCGTTAGAATTTTTAAATTGAAGATACGATGTGGAACATTAGGGGTTTGATGCTCCGTGGAGCACCCTAGCCTATCTCCATATATATATATATATATAGAATCCGGCTAACGTAATAACGTTAGCAAAATCAAAACCGTGCTAACGGATGTTTATCTCGAATTCCAAATCAAAAACGGCCGATCCGAACCGTTGAAATTGTTGTCCATACTAAAACCTACGTGGGGACCAAATTTTACATTTTTTCGAATTTTTTGAGATTTAATACTACAAAAGTGCCATTTCTGGGCTGTTTTTAAAAAATATTTAAAAAATAGCAAGAAAGCTCTAAAAATCACGAAATTTTATTTCCTACAAGATTTTGATATGAAGAATTTATTAAGCAACTTAAATATCAATTTAATGACCAAATTAAATACAAATGGGCGCATAGTACGTTATGTGGTGTACTATGCATATTATTTTAGCCATGCTCTATACATATATACATATATATACATATACATATATATATATGCACATTAGCCATGCTCTATAAAAATATATGTGCACATTGGCTCGCCACATGGAGCCTACAAAATAAAAGGCCACAAAGAGGTCAAGCTATGGTCCAGTACTACAAACACAGAGCCATTATTCGTCTCTCTACTCAGAGGACCCATTACTCTCTTCATTAGTCAATTCTCAAATTAAAGAAAATTTCAATATCCAAGTCTTAATCAAATCATAATCAGGCTGCACATTTCCTGACTAGAAACTAGCTCTATCCATACATTCCTATGCAATTTTTAATTAAAGATGATGTTAAAACACTTAATTTTAAATATTTATAACAAAATTATTTTTATTTGGATAATTGGATATCAAACATTAGAAATTGGAGGCCAATAGATAAAAAATTGATTTTCAAGGTTGATAGTTTTTGCAACCAATGGGCTATTAACATTAGCCAGAAATTTTGAATACTTGAACCTAAACATTCAAGATTCTCAAACCGACCTCCCCTTATCCTAGTGGTCTAGGTGCATATCGACTCGACTAAAATCATATATATGTGTACAAACAAATAATAAAAGGAACATTATTAGTGCCTATTTCTAGCAACAAGTATCCATGAATAGCACTTCAGTAAGTGTTAATTAACCTATCAATTTGATATGAAATAATGTATTTTCTAATAAGAGCTAGGTGATATTGACAAATTGGTCCATGTTCATTTTTTTACTTGTGTCATGGTCACCTTTATATGGCAAGAGAAGCAATTACTATTATCTACAAGAAGAATGGGAAGGTTCAAGGGGCACTGCAACGGTTACACATCTCTGCATTTTCTTCACATCTTCCCATTTTTCCAATCTCAAAAAGTATAATTTGACCCATTAAATTCTACTTGTTACCAAATGTAGTCACTACAATATAAATGCAATCCTTAATGTGGTATTAGTTATCTTGAAATAGAATATATCTATGTAGTATCATAAAGGTATATATCCTCATTATGAAGGGCTTTTAGGGATGAATTTGGAATTCTCCAATAGGAAATAGAGGCCAGCTAACTATTGGGATTAGAACCAACTTTTATATAAACATTTATTGTAGGAGTGTGAATTGTAGAGAACTAGATATGCTTAAGGAAAGCAACCTAAAATGTATCCAATCTAACAACCCTCACGTGTTAATCTTTTGTTAAAGACAGTTTATGGGGTTTTTCTCTCTTTTTTTTCTTGTTAGGAGAACATAAAGAATTTGTGGTTGAATGGCAGGACGCAGCAGTGCAGCACATACACTATGCTTAATACTATTTTGTGCACTAAGAAACATAGTTCTTCACACAAGAGTACCGAATAGTGGCCTTGAATTTCAGTGCCATTAAATAAACCTTAACAATGACATGTACATATTAAAATCGAGGTTCCCACAAAAAAATCAACTAAAATATAAAATATTGAACTCAAGTCCTTGTTTGCTTGATTGTTTGCTCGGTTGCTCTCCATTTAATTCCAGCTATCTGGGAACTCCATGCAGATGCTGAACGGAGAATGGAAAGAAAAATTAATAAAAATGGCTAAATTTTGCTTGATTCAATCTCTAAAAGCTTAAAGCTGAGGTATTAAAACAGCAAACAAAATGTTTTCGCAATTTTTGTTCTGAAGAAACAGGTTATAAAAAAAATAGAATATTTGCAAATGTATTAGATGCCAAAGCATGATGGCTAAAGATAGAGGTGTTTAAATAATTAATAATGTTTAAAGAATATTAAATTTACTAACTTAGTCTAATATAAGTTTTACAGTCATTTCTGCTATATATCTATTCCCCTAGTTTCAACTGCGGCATAATAGATGAGCATAGGTCAAAACCTCTCTCAACAAAAAATTTATTTCTATGTCATTTATAGTGATGACCATTCTTCACTCTCTTTCTCTCTCTGCCCCTATTTATCCACTACTCTGTCATGAGTCATCTCTCCTCTCATAAACATAAACACACTCAGTCTCTCTTGCCAGAGAACAGTTTTAAAACTCTTACAACCCCTGTTAAAAACTCTGCCTCCTCTCTCTCAAATTCAGTGCCTCATACTTTCTCAGGAAAAAAATAACAGCACAACCTAACAAAAAAAGACATACAAAACCAAAAGAACAAAAATGGGTCGCTCACCGTGCTGTGAGAAAGTTGGTCTGAAGAAAGGTCCATGGACACCAGAGGAAGATCAAAAGCTTCTTGCATACATCGAAGAACATGGCCATGGGAGCTGGCGTGCATTGCCAGCTAAAGCCGGTTAGTCAAATGCAACTCAAAATTCTGATCTTTTCTGACTAATTTTCTGAATAAATTTGAGGAGATGTTCAATTTGAAAATTTTTGTGAATTTCCAAAGGTTTACAAAGGTGTGGCAAAAGCTGCCGGCTACGATGGACAAATTACCTGAGGCCTGATATCAAAAGGGGAAAATTCACAATGCAAGAAGAGCAGACCATTATTCAGTTGCATGCTCTCCTAGGAAATAGGTTGGATGAATTACCTTAGTCTGGCTCACAATTTCTCAATTTTGAGTACAATAATTCAGTTCAAATTGATTTTTCAAAGAATTCTTCAGTTTGTCAAAATCTTGTGAATTGTCTGCAAAATTAAGAGCATTTGCAAGTATTTATTTTTCTCTCATTAAGTTCAGATTGAATTGTCCAGGAATTTGATACTCAAATTATTGTGAATTGTCTGTTAAATTACAAAGAATTTGAGAATTAGGTTCTTACATTCTCCACCAAACTAATTGTAACAAATTTCTTAATCTACAAATTAACAATCTTAATTGATCAACAACAACAAAAAATTCTGCAAAATTAAATGCCAAATTGAACTCCTTCCAAATTTCAGGTGGTCAGCTATAGCAACTCACCTGCCGAAAAGAACTGACAATGAGATAAAGAACTACTGGAATACACACCTGAAGAAGCGTCTGGCGAAAATGGGCATCGACCCTGTAACTCATAAACCCAAATGTGATGCACTGGGTCCCGGTGCCGATGGCCAATCAAAGAGTGCTGCCAATCTGAGCCACATGGCACAATGGGAGAGTGCACGTCTGGAGGCAGAGGCCCGTCTTGTCAGAGAGTCAAAACTACGTACAACAACCAGTCAGCTGTCGCCACCTCCTCCAATAGAGGTGCTTCATGCATTGCATGGAAAGATCGATTTGGAGTCCCCTACTTCTACATTGAGCTATGCAGATACTGGTAATAGTACTTGCACCAACAGCAACCTTGTTCAATTCAATTCGAGACTACATGATGACAGCGAAATGAAGTTTTTCGGGAAGCCGCAGGAGGATATATTGGGTTTCCAAGTGGACAAGAACGGAGCTGCATTTTGCGGAGCTGACATTTCCTGGTTTGCTGGCCCCACAGCAGGTTTTACTGGGTTGCTATTGGATAGTTCTGAGACACAGAATTCTTCTGATTGCTGCGGTGAGTCTAGCAATGTGCAAATCGGGCGCTGCGAAGAAGATCGGGATGGAGAAGAAAATAGGAACTACTGGAATAGCATACTGAATTTAGTCAATTCTTCTCCTCCACTATGATTGCGTTCTATTTTGATTTTGAGGGAGTAATAGTTATTCTACTGCTAAGAGTGTTGATTAAAAAAAATTAATTTGTAGTGATGGTGGTTATTCTGCTATGCCATGGGATAGTATATTTGTATTTCATAAGAATAAATATGAGGAATAGTGTATCAAAGTCACTCGTTTGTCAAATTGTTTGACGTTTTTTTTTTTAGTTTCGCTCGTTTGTCACATTGTTTAGGCTCTTGATCTTACAGACCATATTTTCCACAAGATTTTTTCTTTTATTATTATATTTATTATTATTATTATTATTATTATTTACTAATTTTCCCATAATATTCTCGCAAAACAGTCACTCACGTTGAGAAGCAAATTGTCCCACTTTCAAATAAACAAATCACGGGAATGCGAATTCTGCATAATCTACTGTTCCAACCTAATAATATCATCAGTAACAAATTTGGGGATTACGTTTGGAGCTCAGTACCAAATATCTGCTGAAAATGTAGGGAAAGAAGCAATAAATGAGTCCATGACTTTACAGTTGTCAGCTCAGCTCCCAAGTTGCCTCCCTCTCTAAAAATTTATAATCCGACATGGGGTTAATACTGTTTCATCTTCTACAACCAGGGGTTAAATAATATATCTCTTTAACAAGGGTAATGAATCAGAATTTTTCTGATATGCTTCTATGGTAAAATTGTCAAAGAATAAGTTGATGAAATCTCATGCATCAATCAACTATAACTTTTTTTTCCTCTGGTTGGTTAAAACTTTCCATCATTTGGACTTCAAATCAGACACTTTTACAGAAGTTAGCACAAAGAACTCATGTTTTACTGACCAAAGTTGGTTTTACATAAAGTTGTACTATTAGGGGAAAAAAGGATATTTCAAATCAAGGGCTGGTTCAAAACTGTTTTGTCTTTTGCGCCTGAGGGTGTATGACATGTCATTTTGAAGGACTAATAATATTAGTTACAACTTACATGCCAACAGTGATAGACAGGTAAAAGAAATGAAAGCATGACATAAAAAATAATTGTATCTTATTTACGTGCCTTTTAAAGTCACTATCTCGAAACCATTCATAAAAAATCTTGATTGTTTAATTTCTGATGCATGTTGGGAAAATTGAGCAAGTCAGAGCAGAGCTGAAATTTACTTAAGTAGCTGACAGATGCCTTTTAGTCTGGCTATATGTACATGTAACCAACATACCTTGTTTATTACAAAGTACAGGACAGATGAGACACTGTTGAATTTAAATTTCACAGCTTGTGGTTGTCTCTGCTGTTACTTTGATGAATGCATGCAGCACAACAAAAAGTCTGCAAGTTTTGAATGCAGATTTTCTAATGCAGAATCAAATCTTTCCCAAATTGCATTCTCCACATAATTCAACCTACCAATACTAAAACTATTCATCATATATCTCATGGAAGGCAATCCCCGCTACTAAATAGACCCAATACAAACCCATTGAAATAAATCCTACATGGGGCTCCAGGCATATGGATGGAGCCAAGGTAGAATGCCTATTCTCTTCTATTGCCTAATTGAAAAAGTATAAAATTGCTATTGACCAATTGAAAAGTAAAGACCACAAAAAGTAGAAGTAATTTCAAATTTATGAAAATAGACACTTTTCTGTTGTTGCAGTGTGCTGAAAAACTATGCTAAAAAGAAAGAAATTTAAATTTTGAAGAGAGAAAGAGATAGTTTCCTATACAAAAAAGGTGTCACCCACCTGCCAGAGAACTGACACACCCTTTATAAGTATAAAACTGCAACAGAGGAATTGAACTTGAAAAAGGAGGAAGCAAAAGATTAAAAAAAAAAACTCAGCAGAGAAACATCCCTAGCAGAGTAGCAGTGAAGCAGAAAGAGAGAGTGCGTATACTTGTAGGCCCCATTTTGAAATGGTTATTAGTCAACATCATGCAATTTAAGAGCTGCCCCCACTGTTCCCTTCCCTTTCTCTCCTCTTTTCATAGGGCCACATTTGATTTTTAGTTCTTGATCCAACTGTAAACCCAACTAAAGGTGAATTCTTCCAAATCATTTTCTTTTGTCAATTGTTACTTTTTCTTTCTGATGAGATAAAAATAACATCAAATCTACACAATTAGACAACATGCACAGGTTATAACTATTGTGTTAAATCCACAATAGCAATATTATTACTTCTTGAACATTTAAGTAAATATAAATCATCAAAGAAGGAAAAAGACCCAATTTTGTACCAGACATTTATTCCGGAACAGGATGGAGTGGAAGATAGTTGTTTTAGGAAATGTCTACCACCCTTTTACAAAACTTTATAATGGTAATTTATAGAATGCTTTAGGAGCAGAGCAATTATTTTGAGCAGAAATGATTAAAAAAAATATATTTTGTAATAAAAGACGAAACAAATTTGGCTTTCTTCTGGTAGAAAAATCTTCCTCCAAAAGGCTGGAATAGGTCTCCTTTATTCTATTAGACTCCTATCACTCCATTTTATATTCCTTTTTATGACACTTTTCTTTTGGAACAAAAGGAGGACAGCCCAAATTTGAGTGTATCCAACGGTTAGGAGAGCTAGGATTAGAAAATTAGCTTGAGATAATTGTTCAACTTGAGCAGCACAAAAAGGCAAGCGAAATAATTTTTGGCCAGTGAAAGGTGTAGGCAAAGCGAGTATATTAGATGGTCTATTTACTACCAGGTTCAGGTTTAAATTAACATGTCATCAAGTAAAAGTTTCTACAGCAAGCTGCAGTACTTTACTACTGGGACATTTTACTATATTGGCTATTTCCAGGGGATTGGGAGGCTACCCAGTGTCAGCAGCACTCAAAAAGTAAAAGAGATGATGAAGTTTGTGATGTTACTTTACATTTTCTATTAATGAGATGTAACAAGACTTAATGGTCTGTAAAGGGAAAAGAAGCATTGTTGAGAAGATCTACAGTTTACTAAGGAGTAAGAAAGGCATGTACTGTAGTAATGGGGGGGCAATCAATGAACCGTGTGATTATTTGCCAGCCTTTGATGCCGACGAGCCATGCAAATGTTAAATGCATGCTTTACCAAGGACCACCTATCTAGTGTAAAGATAAATTTTATATGATCATGAAAACTGCAAGTTACATGAACCTTCCAAGAATTTGTTCAATTTCAGATGAGTTGCTTTCTAGATATTGCATTTTCAATGAAGACATGGCTAGAGTCTAGACCAGCTTTTGCATTTTTTCTGATGAAAAGGAGGGGATCTTTTTGTAGTTATAGAACGTATCATTATGCTTTATTGTATGCCTTACAAAAGGAGCAACATACACAAAGATGCCTTTATAAAATTAAGACATCATTCCTTTTACAAACACTAATGATTTCCCAGGAGTTTAGTGACAGTTCGAGATAAGCTGTTCAAACTGTTATATGAGATAAGATGTGTGTGCTATGTAACATCCCCTAAGAGAGAACCAAACCAAAGAATTATGGATTTCAAACTGTGAAAACTTGAAGTTTCAGTGCTGGACTGCAGTAGTAGAGCTGCAATCCAAGACCAGGGAGGTGATAATCTGACAGATCAGGTCAGGAAGATTTATCAATCCAAGTTGAGTCATCTTTGGTCACTAGCTGTCTGTGTCAGAAATTTAGCTTCAATCAGACAAAGTTTCAGGTCAGCTGGGTACAAGTCACTCCGGGCATAGGATATTTCAGGGTTTTTTTTCTGTACCATCTGTTTCAGGATTCCTGGCACTGAATTAATAGGACACTTACACACCATTCAGTTGAATTAATACTGATGTTTTCAGCATTGGGCTTATATGTAATAACTGAATTTTTTCTAAGCCCAGCTAAAATCAAGATAAAATATTACCCTAAACTTAGGCATGAAGGCTTTGCTGAGCAAGTCACCTAAGATATTTCAGTCCAGTGCCGGCCCAAACTGAATACCAAGACAAGCATGGCAGCCATAAGTTACAAACAGCAATGCAATCATCTTTAAAAAAAGCATTGGCTCCTACTGTCATACATTTCAAGAATAGAGGTAGATAAAACCAAAATTAATTAATAATATAGTTCTCTACAGTCTCTAACAACCATAACAGTGTAGAGAAAAAATTAACTTAAATTTAAGCTGACCTTAGATCTGAAAACCCTTCCATTTCACAAAATTTCTCGGCTCCAATCCATCACAAACCGCAAGCCCAATCCCCTCTCTTCCGTCCTTCCCAATCCCGGTGTAATAAATTCTCCACCCCTCCCCCTTGTCTAACTGAATTAGACAAGGGGCACCAACCCCACTACAATCCCATCCTTCCCCAACCAAACAACCTGTTAACAACGGCTGAGCAGTGCACCGCCTCCAATCCTTCAATCCACTAGCCGACTCAGCTAACCCTATACTGGTGCGCCCGTCAGAATCTATTCCTTCGTAGACCATTAAGTACTTCCCATCTTTTTCATTCCTTACCACATGACCATTTCTCACCCCGGCTTCATCAAAAGACCCGTTAGGACCTCTTTCCAACATTTTTTTCAATGGTACCCATTTTAGCCCATCCATTGATCTTGCAATACCAATTGCATAACTGCCCGAATCCACATCAAGCGAATGATAATACATTCTTAGATCCTTGCTACTATGGCAAACAACCTTAGGCCCAGCAACACATAAAGAAGCCCATTCATCATCATCCTCCACATCAAAAAGCGCACCAGTATGGTGCTCCCCTTCAATCCTAGCCCAGTGCTGTCCGTCCTGGCTGATAACCAACCCCGGCAAAGATTTACAAATACCACCACCACCACCACCACCAGCAGCCAAAGGGAGCTCAAGCTTCTCGTCAGTGAACCCGGTGTAGTACATCCAGTAAACCCCGCTTCCGAATCGGAGCTTATCACTTGACATTATAAGCACATCAGACGGCACAACCCGAAAATTGTCAAACACCCACCAGTCAGGGCTGGGCTGAATGGACTCTCTAGTCGTCTCTTCCCAGTGAATGCCGTTGTTCGATGTGGCCAAGCCTATAGAGTTACCGTAATTGTACCACATGAGCCAGCGCTCGGTTTCGTCGGTGACGTGGCGCTTGACAACTGGAGAACCGACGGAGCTGATGTCGGAGCTCGACTTGAAAATTAAACCGGGGGAAGAAGGGGTGGGAGGGGAAGTGGATGCGGCGCTGACGGGGTTAGTCTCGCCATGGCACCGCCAACAATGTCGAATTGTAGGGTTTATGCGAACGGATGGGATGTAGCATTTTACAGGGAGGAGGTTCGGTGGTGGCGCGGTCGTCAGAGCCATTCTCTGTCCAGCGTCGACTAAACTTGTTGAGTGTCGAGAGAACGCGAATGGATAAGGGAATTTTTGAATGCCAGAGAACCAACTATTTTAACAGATAAATTGTAAAATTTCACCGAAGATAAAAAATGCAACTAATACTTTCATTTTTAAATTTTTTTAGAGACATAAGTATTAGTTGCGTTTCTAAATTATAAAATTTGTACAGCAAATTTAAGAGAAACATATGGGAGGTGAAAAAAAAATTGAAAAATTTAGGAACGCAAGTAATACTTGCGTTCTTGATCCTCTGTGAAATTTTTAAAATATTTTTTACTCTATCTGTTAAAAATGCTTGTTCTATGGCCCTCTATACAAAATTTCCATGGATAAGTCATCGAACAAAAATGCAAAAAATTAAACATGAATAAATAAAGATGGTATTTCACATATACCCTTCAAAATTTTAAAAATAACATATTCCCTCTTTAAATTTGGATATCACGTATTTCCTCCTCAAAATTTTAGAAACTCACAAATTTATTCATTATATTATTTTTCATATTATAACTCATTTTAACAGTGTAAAATATTCATTTTATTATTCATTAAAAGCATTAAAAATATAGCTTGTTTAATGAAAAATGTTAGTCTTATATTTGATATGTTTTCATAGGGCAAATTAGTCATTTTGTATTCTTAGCGTATATTTGATAACATGAGGTATAATGTAGTTTATGTATCAAAAGTAGATAAATGAACAGTTTGCTCTCAAAAATAGATCAAATATAAGATCGATATTTATATTAACAAGCAACATTTATTTACATTTTTAATTAAGGATAAAATGTGTATATTTTAATGTCATCGGATATAAATCAAGAGCAAAAAGTGACTAATTTGTTCTCATAAGCCAATTAAATATAAGACCGATATTTTTCATTAAACAAGCTACATTTTTAATGCTTTTATTGAAGGGTAAAATGGATATTTTACACATTTAAAATGAGTTTTAACATAAAAATAATAAAACTGGTAATTTGTGAGTTTTTAAAATTTCGAAGGAAAAATACGTAATATTCAAATTTTGAGGGGAAAATAAGTAATTTTGAAGTTTTTCAATGATATACATGAAATTCCGCCATAAATAAATAAATAATTATGTTATGGATCAAAATTAACAAATATATTGAGAAAGGAATGCTTATCAGTTCAGTTCAATGAAAAAATATCAGTTCAATTCTATTGCAACGTTCCTTATTGATTGAGGATGTAATTTTAGAAGAATAATTGATAAGGAAGAACAAGCCTATTTGCTGGTGAACAAGCAAGTGATTTTCATTCAAATTTTTTATTACATTCAATAATTGTCCTTCTTCTTTTATAGACATTACAAAAAGTAAACATTAGTAGAAAATGTAAAGTAAATTGCACTAGAATTAATCAACTAAAGCAAATAAAAGTATAAATTGGAAACAAAGATATTTCCTCCCCTATTCAGGAAACCAACTAACCAACGACTACTGACATCCAATTGGTCCTCAATATTATACGATGTCCAATCAGCTTATCTTGTCTCTAGAACAGACTGGGCTTCTGTTATTCTTCTCACGACCCAGTAATTCTTCATAGGAAGAACGTCTCTTCCCTCTTTAATTCAATCTTGTAGATGTTAGTTTCCTTCTTCCTTGAACTCTTCTCCACAACGATAACTACTCCCAGTGATATCTCTCATTGTATTGCCCCCTCCTCCCAAAAAATTCATGCCCTCACGAATAAAATTAGGATATTTGGTACTAAACTCTTCATAGTCCTTCCAAGTAGCATCTTAGGGGTCTGATTTTGCCATTGTACCAACCATTGTACATGAGCAGCGTTTCTCCGTGGAATAATACAATGACCAATCACTATGAAAGGCCTTGGGTCATCTGGAAGCACAGGACCTTGCAGAGGTCTCAAAGATGAGGTTAATTGAGTATTGCCCAGCTTCCCTTTTTACAGGGATACATGAAAACCGAATGAATTTGAGAACCAACCGGTAAGTTAAGTCGATAAGCCACCTGCCCTAGCCTTTGTAATATCTCAAATGGTCCATCGTATTTCGAACTCAGCTATTGATTCTGGATGCCACCCCCTCCTCCCCCCCCCCCCCCCTCCCCCCACACACACACAATAATTTGTCGATACAGTTGTAATTTAAGATATATCCAATCCCCAGGAGAGAAAGACCTCTCAACATTGTGCTTGTCTTCAAGTTTCTTCATCCTCTCTTGTGCCTTTCTCAGGTTCTCCTTTAATTGCAACAAGGATGCATGTCAACCCCGCAAAAGAACATTGACACTATCAACTTAACTACGAGAAGCACTACCAAGAGCCATAACAGGAGAGGAATAACCATATAAAGTTTCAAAAGAGGATTGTTTAACTACACTATGCCAAGTGATGTTATACCACCACTAAGCCAAGGACAGGTTTTGAGACCATTTAGTAGTTTTATCATACACCATGACTCTGAGGTATTGTTCCAAACACAGATTGACCTTCTCAGTCTAGCCATAAGATTGGGGTTGAAATACAGTGCTCCTATTCAATTTAACATCCAATTTAGCCATAAGTTTTTTTCCAAAATCGACTTGCAAATATGAGATCTCTGTCACATAAAATATTAACTAGCAGTCCATGCAATTTGTTCACTTGATCTAAAAACACTTGAGCAACTGAAGTAGCAGTGTAAGGGTGAGTCAATGGTATGAAATGGATATGGTGAGTCTATCAATAATTTCCAAAATAATCTTAAAGCCCTTTGATTTTGGAAGGCCACTTACAAAATCCATCAGAATACTAGACCAAGCCTCATCAAGAATTAGCAAAGGTTGCAATAAACCTGGACTAGAAATGTGCTCCCCTTTGTTTATCTGCCAAAATTTTGACAATGTTGTAAAATTGATGTACATATTTTTTCAAAGAGGACCAATAGAAATTCTTGTAATTTGATGGTATGTAGCAGTAATATCAGTGACCACCATGGATAGAAGCATGCAATTCACACAATATCTTATGCCTCCAATCACCTATAGCACCTACACACACCTTACCCTTATAAGTGAGAAGCCCCATGTACTCAGTTATATGAGAAGGCTGATTATTAGCATTTTGGAGACCCATTTTCTCTTTCAAAGTAACAATCCAAGGGTCATTAACATAGATTTCCTTGATGTCCTCAATCCATTGAGGAATCAATTCACTAACTACTTGAAGATCATATTGAACCTCTCTTGTGGTAGATGGTAGTCTGGATAAGGCATCTGCAACCTTATTCTCAATGCCTTTTTTATATTCAATTATATAATTTAAGCCCAGTAATTTGCTCAAACCCCTATGTTGCACAGGTGAGTTGATACTCTGTTCCAAGAGATATTTAAGGCTATTTTGATCAGTTTTTATCAAAAAATCAGTTTCCAAAAGATAATGCCTCTATTTAGTTACAATTGGGCAAAGAACTAGATGTTCTTTTTCATATGTTGATAAGGATTGATTTCTTAATCCTAGTTACTTACTCAAGTAAGCAACTGGTATGTGATCATGCATTAATACAGCTCCAATACCATCATGACATGCATCTGTTTCTATCACAAAGGCTTGATGGAAATTTTGTATTTTGAGTACGGGTGCAGTACTCATGGCCACCTTGAGTGCTTCAAAGGCTGATTGAGATTCACTTTTCCACTTGAAGTTATCTCTCTTGAGCAAATCAGTTAAAGGTCTGGCAATCACCCCATAAAATTGAACAAATCATATGTAATAACCAGATAAACACAAGAATCCCCTTAACTCTTTGATCTTTTTAGGTACTGGCCAATTTAACATGACTTTCACCTTATGTGGATCAGTGGCAACCCCATGTTTGAAAACTATATGACCAGGATACTCAATTTGGTGGACCCCAAAGGCACATTTAGAGAGCTTGACATATAATTGAGCTATAGCAAGAGTTTGAAAAACCTATTTGAGATGTTCCAAGTGAGACAGTAAGGATTTACTGTATATTAGAATATCATTAGAAAACACATTCACAAATTTTCTGAGGAAGGGTTTGAAAACTGAATTCATGATGCGTTTGTTGTGTTTTAGAGTGTTACTCGATACTTCTATGTTGTGTTTTACTGAATGGTAACAACACTTAAATGAAGTACTCGGAGAAAAAACTCTTTTCGTGGTAATATATAATGCGTTGTGGAGTTTTCTTGAAATGTTACAACTCATAAATGAAGTACACAGATAAGAAACACTTCTCGCAGTAGGTTAAGATGCTTTGTGATGTTTTATTTAATGGTTACCACCTATAAATCAAATACTATCATCAAAATCACTCAAAAATTAAGTACTAGTACAAGAAGCACTTAGAGTGATACTCTATGCTTCTTTGATGTGTTTTAGTGAATGGTTACAACGCTTAAATGAAGTACTCGGAGAATAAACTCTTCTGGTGGTAAGAAATGATGTTTTGTGAACTTTTGTTGAAAGAATACTACTCATAAATGAAGTACTATGATGAGAAACATTTCTTAGTAGGATATGAAGCATTGTGGTATTTTCTTTAATGGTTACCACCCATGAATGATGTACGTAGATAAGAAACACTTCTAGCAGTTGCGTACGATGTTTTGTGGTGTTTTCTTTAATTATTACAACCCATGAATCAAGTACTCTGATCAAAATCACTCATAAATTAGGTACTCGAACATTAAACACATAAAGTGGTATGTATGCTTCTTCGTTGTCATTTAATGAATGGTTACAACACTTAAATGAAGTACTCCGAGAAGAAACTCTACTCGTTGTAATATATGATGTGTTGTGGAGTTTTCTTGAAAGGTTACCACTCATAAATGAAGTACTATGATCAGAAACACTTCTTAGTATGATATGATGCTTTGTGGTGCTTTCTTTAATGATTACCATCCATAAATGAAGTACTCAGATAAGAAACACTTCTCGCATTAGGATAAGATGCTTTGAGATATTTTCTTTAATGGTTACCACCCATAAATTAAGTACTTTGATCGGAATCACTCGTAAATTAAGTACTCGTAGAAGGAGCTTTAGAGTGGTACTCGATGCTTCTTTGATGTGTTTTAGTGAATGGTTACAACACTTAAATGAAGTACTCGGAGAATAAACTCTTCTCGTGGAAAGATATGATGCTTTGTGAAGTTTTCTAGAAAAGTTACCACTCATAAATGAAGTACTATGATGAGATACACTTCTTAGTAGAATATGAAGCTTTGTGGTATTTTCTTTAATGGTTACCACTCATTAATGATGTACTCAGATAAGAAACACTTCTAGCAGTATGGTACGATGCTTTGTGGTGTTTTCTTTATTTGTTACAACCCATAAATGAAGTGCTCTGATGAAAATCACTCATAAATTACGTACTCGGACATGAAACACTTAGAGTGGTATCTATGCTTCTTCCTTGTCATTTAATGAATGGTTACAACACTTAAATGAAGTATTCAGAGAAGAAACTCTTCTCGTTGTAATATATGATGTGTTGTAGAGTTTTCTTGAAAGGTTACCACTCATAAATGAAGTACTATGATAAAAAAACACATCTTAGTAGGATATGATGCTTTGTGTTGTTTTTTAATGGTTACCACCCATAAGTAAAGTACTCAGATAAGAAACACTTCTCACAGTAGAGTAAGATGCTTTGTGAAGTTTTATTTAATGGTTACCACCTATAAATGAAGTACTCTCATCATAATCACTTATAAATTAAGTACTCGTACATGAAGCACTTAGAGTAGTACTCTATGCTTCTTTGATGTGTTTTAGTGAATGGTTACAACACTTAAATGAAGTACTCGGAGAATAAACTCTTCTCGTGGAAAAGATATGATGCTTTGTGAAGTTTTCTTGAAAGATTACCATTAAAAAATGAAGTACTATGATGAGAAACACTTCTTAGTAAGATATGAAGCTTTGTGGTATTTTCTTTAATGGTTACCACCCGTGAATGATGTACTCAGATAAGAAACACTTCTAGCAGTAGGATACGATGCTTTGTGGTGTTTTCTTTAATTGTTACTACCCATAAATGAAGTACTCTGATCAAAATCACTAATAAATTAGGTACTCGAACATGAAACACTTGGAGTGGTACCTATGCTTCTTCGTTGTCATTTAATGAATGGTTACATCACTAAAAAGAAGTACTCGGAGAAGTAACTTTTGTCGTTTTAATATATCATATGTAGTGGAGTTTTCTTGAAATGTTACCACTCATAAATGAAGTACTATGATAAGAAACACTTCTTAGTATGATATGATGCTTTGTGATGTTTTTTTAATGATTACCATCCATCAATGAAGTACTCAGATAAGAAACACTTTTCGCATTAGGATAAGATGCTTTGAGATGTTTTCTTTAATGGCTACCACCCATAAATTAAGTACTTTGGTCGGAATACTCATAAATTAAGTACTCGGATATGAAACACCTAGAGTGGTCTCTATGTTTCTTTGTAGGATATAAATTAAGTAGGGTAAAATGCTTTGTGATTTTATATTTAATGGTTACCACCCATAAAAGAAGTACTCTCATCAGAATCACTCATAAATTAAGTACTCATATATGGAGCACTTAGATTGGTACTATATGCTTCTTTGATGTGTTTTAATAAATGGTTACAACACTTAAATGAAGTACTCGAAGAATAAACTCTTCTTGTGGTAAGATATGATGCTTTGTGAAGTTTTCTTGAAATGTTACCACTCATAGATGAATAACTATGATGAAACATTTCTTAGTAGGATATGTAGCTTTATGGAATTTTCTATAATGATCACCACCCATGAATGATGTACTCAGATAAGAAACACTTCTAGCAATAGTGTACGATGCTTTGTGGTGTTTTCTTTAATTGTTACAAACCCATAAATGAAGTACTCTGATCTAAATCGCTCATAAATTAGGTACTCAGACATTAAACACTTATAGTGGTATCTATGCTTCTTCGTTGTCATTTAAGGAATAGTTACAACTCAAAATGAAGTACTCAGATCAGAAATACTTCTCATAGTAGGATATGATGCTTTGTGGTGTTTTTTTAATGGTTACCACCTATGAATGAAGTACTCTTATCAGAATCACTCATAAATTAAGTACTCATACATGGACCAGTTAAATGGTTCTTTGTTGTGTTTTAGCGATTGGTTACAACACTTAAATTAAGTATTCAGAGATGAAACTCTTCTCGTGGTAATATATGATGTGTTGTGGAATTTTCTTGAAAGGTTACCACTCATAAATGAAGTACTCCGATCAGAAACACTTCTTAGTAGGATATGATGCTTTGTGGTGTTTTTTTTAATGGTTACCACCCATAAGTAAAGTACTCAGATAAGAAACACTTCTCGAAGTAGGGTAAGATGCTTCGTGATGTTTTATTTAATGGTTACCACCCATAAATAAAGTACTCTCATCTGAGTCACTCATAAATGAAGAACTCGTACATTGAGCACTTAGAGTGGTACGCGATGCTTCTTTATTGTATTTTAGCGAACGGTAACAATACTTAAAAGAGGTACTCGGAGAAGAAACTCTTCTCGTGGTAAGATATGATGCGTTGCAGAGTTTTCATGAAATGTTACAATTCATAAATGAAGTATTCTGATCAGAAACACTTCTTAATAGGATATGATGCTTTGTGATGTTTTCTTCAATGGTTACTACCCATAAATGAACTACTTTGATAAGAAACACTTATCGCAGTAGGTTAAGATGCTTTGTGGTGTTTTCTTTAATGATTACCACCCATAAATGAAGTACTTTGATCAAAATCACTAATAAATTAAGTATTCGGACATGAAACACTTTGAGTGGTGTCTATTCTTCTTTGTTTTCTTTTAACGAATGGTTACAACACTTAAATGAAGTACTCGGACAAGAAACTCTTCTCGTGGTAATATATGATGTGTTGTGGAGTTTTCCTGAAAGATTACAACTCATAAATTAAATACTTTGATCAGAATCACTTCTCATAGTAGGATATGATGCTTTGTGTTGTTTTTTTTAATGGTTACCACCCATAAGTAAAGTACTCAGATAAGAAACACTTCTCACTGTAGGGTAAGATGCTTTGTGGTGTTTTTTCAATGGTTAACACCCATTAATGAAGTACTCTTATCAGAATCTCTCATAAATTAAGTACTCATACATGGAGCAGTTATATGGTTCTTTGTTGTGTACTCGATGCTTCTTCGTTGTGTTTTAGCGATTGGTTACAACACTTAAATGAAGTATTCGGAGATGAAACTCTTCTCGTGGTTATATATGATGTGTTGTGAAATATTCTTGAAAGGTTACCACTCATAAATGAAGTACTCCGATCAGAAACACTTCTTAGTAGGATATGATGCTTTGTGGTGTTTTTATAATGGTTACCACCCATAAGTAAAGTACTCAGATAAGAAACACTTCTCGAAGTAGGGTAAGATGCTTGGTGATGTTTTATTTAATGGTTACCACCCATAAATGAAGTACTCTCATCAGAGTCACTCATAAATGAAGAACTCGTACATGGAGCACTTAGAGTGGTACTCGATGCTTCTTTATTGTGTTTTAGCGAATGGTAACAACACTTAAATGAAGTACTCGGAGAATAAACTCTTCTCGTGGTAAGATATGATGCGTTGCGGAGTTTTCTTAAAATGATACAACTCATAAATGAAGTATTCTGATCAGAAACACTTCTTAATTGGATATGAATCTTTGTGCTGTTTTCTTCAATGGTTACTACCCATAAATGAACTACTTTGATAACAAACACTTATCGCAGTAGGGTAAGATGCTTGGTGATGTTTTATTTAATGCTTACAACCCATAAATGAAGTACTCTCATCAGAATCACTCACAAATGAAGTACTCGTACAAGGAGCACTTAGAGTGGTACTCGATGATTCTTTGTTGTGTTTTAGTGAATGGTAACAACACTTAAATGAAGTACTCGGAGAAGAAACTCTTCTCGTGGTAAGATAAGATGCGTTGCGGAGTTTTCTTGAAATGTTACAACTCATAAATGAACTATTCTGATCAGAAATACTTCTCATAGTAGGATAAGATGCTTTGTAGTGTTTTCTTTAATGCTTACCTCCCTTATGTGAAGTACTCAGATATGAAACACTTCTCACAGTAGGGTAAGATGCTTTGTGGTGTTTTCTTTAATCGTTACCACCCATAAATGAAGTACTTTTATCAGAATCACTCATAAATTTGGTACTCGTACATGAAACACTTAGAGTGGTATCTATGCTTTTTCTTGGTCATTTAAGGAATAGTTACAACACTTAAATGAAGTACTCGGAAAAGAAACTCTTCTCGTGGTTATATATGATGTGTTGTGGAATTTTTTGAAAGGCAAACACTCATAAATGAAGTACTTTGATCAGAAGCACTTCTTAGTAGGATATGGTGCTTTGTGGTGTTTTTTTTATTGGTTACCACCCATAAGTAAAGTACACAGATAAGAAACACTTCTCGCAGTTGGGTAAGATGCTTGGTGATGTTTTATTTAATGGTTACCACCCATAAATGAAGTACTCTCATCAGAATCACTCATAAATGAAGTACTCGTACATGGTGCACTTAGAGTGGTACTCGATGCTTCTTTGTTGTGTTTTAGCGAATGTTAACAACACTTAAATGAAGTACTCGGAGAAGAAACTCTTCTCGTGTTAAGATATGATGCATTGCGGAGTTTTCTTCAAATGTTACTACTCATAAATGAAGTATTCTCATCAGAAACACTTCTTAATAGGATATGATGCTTTGTGATTTTTTCTTTAATGGTTACCACCCATAAATGAAATACTATGATAAGAAGCACTTCTCGCAGTCGGGTAAAATGCTTTGTGGTGTTTTCTTTAATGATTACCACCCATAAATGAAGTACTCTGATCAGAATCACTAATAAATTAAGTATTCGGACATGAAACACTTTGAGTGGTGTCTATTCTTCTTTGTTTTCTTTTAATGAATGGTTACAACACTTAAATGAAGTACTCGGAGAAGAAACTCTTCTCGTGGTTATATATGATGTGTTGTGGAATTTTCTTGAAAGGTTACCACTCATAAATGAAATACTATGATCAGAATCATTGTTGGTAGGATATGATACTTTGTGGTGTTTTTTTAATGGTTACCACCCATGAATGAAGTACTCTTATCAGACTCACTCATAAATTAAGTACTCGTACATGGAGCAGTTAAATGGTTCTTTGTTGTGTACTCGATGCTTCTTCGTTGTGTTTTAGCGATTGGTTACAACACTTAAATAAAGTATTCGGAGATGAAACTCTTCTCGTGGTTATATATGATGTGTTGTGGAATTTTCTTGAAAGGTTACCACTCATAAATGAAGTACTCCAATCAGAAACACTTCTTAGTAGGATATGATGCTTTGTAGTATTTTTTTTAATGGTTACCACCCATAAGGTAAAGTACTCAGATAAGAAACACTTCTCGAAGTAGGGTAAGATGCTTCGTGATGTTTTATTTAATGGTTACCACCCATAAATGAAGTACTCTCATCAGAGTCACTCATAAATGAAGAGCTCGTACATGGAGCACTTAGAGTGGTACTCGATGCTTCTTTGTTGTGTTTGAGCGAATGGTAACAACACTTAAATGAAGTACTCGGAGAATAAACTCTTCTCGTGGTAAGATATGATGCATTGCGGAGTTTTCTTGAAATGTTACAACTCATAAATGAAATATTCTGATCAGAAAAACTTCTTAATAGGATATGATGCTTTGTGATGTTTTCTTCAATGGTTACTACCCATAAATGAACTACTTTGATAAGAAGCACTTCTCGCAGTAGGGTAAGATGCTTGGTGGTGTTTTATTTAATGGTTACCACCCATAAATGAAGTACTCTCATCAGAATCACTCACAAATGAAGTAATCGTACAAGGAACACTTCGAGTGGTACTCGATGATTCTTTGTTGTGTTTTAGTGAATGGTAACAACACTTAAATGAAGTACTCGAAGAAGAAACTCTTCTCGTGGTTATATATGATGTGTTGTGGAATTTTTTGAAAGGCAACCACTCATAAATGAAGTACTTTGATCATAAGCACTTCTTAGTAGGATATGGTGCTTTGTGGTGTTTTTTTTATTGGTTACCACCCATAAGTAAAGTACAAAGATAAGAAACACTTCTCGCAATAGGGTAAGATGTTTGGTGATGTTTTATTTAATGGTTACCACCCATAAATGAAGTACTCTCATCAGAATCACTCAGAAATGAAGTACTCGTAAATGGTGCACTTAGAGTGGTACTTGATGCTTCTTTGTTGTGTTTTAGCGAATGGTAACAACACTTAAATGAAGTACTCGGAGAAGAAAGTCTTCTCGTGGTAAGATATGATGCGTTGCGGAGTTTTCTTGAAATTTTACAACTCATAAATGAAGTATTCTTATTAGAAACACTTCTTAATAGGATATGATGCTTTGTGATGTTTTCTTTAATACTTTGTGAACTACTTTGATTAGAAACACTTATCGCACTTACAACACATGAAGTACTCGGAGAAGAAACTCTTCTCGTCATAAGATATGATGCGTTGCGGAGTTTTCTTGAAATGTTACAACTCATAAATGAAGTACTCTAATCAGAAATACTTCTCATAATAGGATAAGATGCTTTGTAGTGTTTTCTTTAATGCTTACCTCCCTTATGTGAACTACTCAGATACGAAACACTTCTCACAGTAGGGTAAGATGCTTTGTGTTGTTTTCTTTAATCGTTACCACCCATAAATGAAGTACTTTTATCAGAATCACTCATAAATTAGGTACTCGTACATGAAACACTTAGAGTGGTATCTATGCTTTTTCGTTGTCATTTAAGGAATAGTTACAACACTTAAATGAAGTACTCGGAGAAGAAACTCTTTTCGTGGTTATATATGATGTGTTGTGGAATTTTTTGAAAGGCAACCACTCATAAATGAAGTACTTTGATCAGAAGCACTTCTTAGTAGGATATGGTGCTTTGTGGTGTTTTTTTTATTGGTTACCACCCATAAGTAAAGTACACAGATAAGAAACACTTCTCGCAGTTGGGTAAGATGCTTGGTGATATTTTATTTAATGGTTACCACCCATAAATGAAGGACTCTCATCAGAATCACTCATAAATGAAGTACTCGTACATGGTGCACTTAGAGTGATACTCGATGCTTCTTTGTTGTGTTTTAGCGAATGTTAACAACACTTAAATGAAGTACTCGGAGAAGAAACTCTTCTCGTGTTAAGATATGATGCGTTGCGGAGTTTCCTTCAAATGTTACAACTCATAAATGAAGTATTCTCATTAGAAACACTTCTTAATAGGATATGATGCTTTGTGGTGTTTTCTTTAATGGTTACCACCCATAAATGAAATACTATGATAAGAAGCACTTCTCGCAGTCGGGTAAAATGCTTTGTGGTGTTTTCTTTAATGATTACCACCCATAAATGAAGTACTCTGATCAAAATCACTAATAAATTAAGTATTCGGACATGAAACACTTTGAGTGGTATCTATTCTTCTTTGTTTTCTTTTAATGAATGGTTACAACACTTAAATGAAGTACTCGGAGAAGAAACTCTTATCGTGGTAATATATGATGTGTTGCGGAGTTTTCCTGAAAGATTACCACTCATAAATGAAATACTATGATCAGAATCACTTCATAGTAGGATATGATGCTTTGTGGTGTTTTTTTAATGGTTACCACCCATGAATGAAGTACTCTTATCAGAATCACTCATAAATGAAGTAATCGTACATAGAGCAGTTAAATGGTTCTTTGTTGTGTACTCAATGCTTCTTCGTTGTGTTTTAGCGATTTGTTACAACACTTAATTGAAGTATTCGGAGATGAAACTCTTCTCGTGGTTATATATGATGTGTTGTGGAATTTTCCTGAAAGGTTACCACTCATAAATGAAGTACTCCGATCAGAAACACTTCTTAGTAGGATATGATGCTTTGTGGTGTTTTTTTAATGGTTACCACCCATAAGTAAAGTACTCATATAAGAAATACTTCTCGAAGTAGGGTAAGATGCTTTGTGATGTTTTATTTAATGGTTACCACCCATGAATGAAGTACTCTTATCAGACTCACTCATAAATTAAGTACTCGTACATGGAGCAGTTAAATGGTTCTTTGTTGTGTACTCGATGCTTCTTCGTTGTGTTTTAGCGATTGGTTACAACAATTAAATAAAGTATTCGGAGATGAAACTCTTCTTGTGGTTATATAAGATGTGTTGTGGAATTTTTTGAAAGGCAACCACTCATAAATGAAGTACTTTGATCATAAGCACTTCTTAGTAGGATATGGTGCTTTGTGGTGTTTTTTTTATTGGTTACCACCCATAAGTAAAGTACAAAGATAAGAAACACTTCTCGCAATAGGGTAAGATGATTGGTGATGTTTTATTTAATGGTTACCACCCATAAATGAAATACTTTTATCAGAATCACTCATAAATTAGGTACTCGTACATGAAACACTTAGAGTGGTATCTATGCTTTTTCGTACATGAAACACTTCTTAATAGGATATGATGCTTTGTGATGTTTTCTTCAATGGTTACTACCAATAAATGAATTACATTGATAAGAAACACTTATCGCAGTAGGGTAAGATGCTTGGTGATGTTTTATTTAATGGTTACCACTCATAAATGATGTACTCTCATCAAAATCACTCATAAATGAAGTACTCGTACAAGGAGCACACTTAGAGTGGTACACGATGCTTCTTTGTTGTGTTTTAGTGAATGGTAACAACACTTAAATGAAGTACTCGGAGAAGAAAGTCTTCTCGTGGTAAGATATGATGCGTTTCGGAGTTTTCTTGAAATTTTACAACTCATAAATGAAGTATTCTTATTAGAAACACTTCTTAATAGATAAGATGCTTTGTGATGTTTTCTTTAATGCTTTGTGAACTACTTTGATAAGAAACACTTATCGCACTTAGAGTGGTACTCGATGATTCTTTGTTTTCTTTTAATGAATGGTTACAACACATGAAGTACTCGGAGAAGAAACACTTCTCGTGGTAAGATATGATGCGTTGCGGAGTTTTCTTGAAATGTTACAACTCATAAATGAAGTACTCTGATGAGAAACACTTCTTAATAGGATATGATGCTTTGTGATGTTTTCTTCAATGGTTACTACCAATAAATGAATTACATTGATAAGAAACACTTCTCGCAGTCGGGTAAAATGCTTTGTGGTGTTTTCTTTAATGGTTACCACCCATAAATGAAGTACTCTGATCAGAATCACTAATAAATTAAGTATTCGGACATGAAACACTTTGAGTGGTATTTATTCTTCTTTGTTTTCTTTTAATGAATGGTTACAACACTTAAATGAAGTACTCGGAGAAGAAACTCTTCTCGTGGTAAGATATGACGCGTTGCGGAGTTTTCTTGAAATGTTACAACACATAAATGAAGTACTCCGATCAGAAATACTTCTCATAGTAAGATAAGATGCTTTGTGGTCATTTCTTTAATGGTTACCTCCCTTATGTGAAGTACTCAGATATGAAACACTTATCAAAGTAGGGTAAGTTGCTTTTTGGTGTTTTCTTTAATCGTTAGCACCCATAAATGAAGTACTTTTATCAGAATCACTCATAAATTTGGTACTCGTACAAGAAACACTTAGAATGGTATCTATGCTTTTTCGTTGTCATTTAAGGAATAGTTACAACACTTAAATGAAGTACTCCGAGAAGAAACTCTTCTCGTAGTTATATATGATGTGTTGAGGAATTTTTTGAAAGGCAACCACTCATAAATGAAGTACTTTGATCAGAAGCACTTCTTAGTAGGATATGGTGCTTTGTGGTGTTTTTTTTATTGGTTACCACCCATAAGTAAAGTACACAGATAAGAAACACTTCTCGCAGTAGGGTAAGATGCTTGGTGATTTTTTATTTAATGGTTACCACCCATAAATGAAGTACTCTCATCAGAATCACTAAGAAATGAAGTACTCGTACAAGAAGCACTTAAAGTGATACTCGATGCTTCTTTGTTGTGTTTTAGTGAATGGTAACAACACTTAAATGAAGTACTCGGAGAAGAAACTCTTCTCGTGGTAAGATATGATGCGTTGCGGAGTTTTCTTGAAATGTTACAACACATAAATGAAGTACTCCGATCAGAAATACTTCTCATAGTAGGATAAGATGCTTTGTGGTCATTTCTTTAATGGTACCTCCCGTATGTGAAGTACTCAGATATAAAACACTTCTCACTGTTTGTAAGATGCTTTGTGGTGTTTTCTTGAAAGGTTACCACCCATAAATGAAGTACTCATCAGAATCACTCAAAAATGAAGTACTCGTACAAGGAGCACTTAGAGTGGTACTCGATGCTTCTTTGTTGTGTTTTAGTGAATGGTAACAACACTTAAATGAAGTACTCGGAGAAGAAACTCTTCTCGTGGAAAGATATGATGCGTTGCGGAGTTTTCTTGAAATTTTACAACTCATAAATGAAGTATTCTTTTTAGAAACACTTCTTAATAGGATATGATGCTTTGTGATGTTTTCTTTAATGCTTTGTGAACTACTTTGATAAGAAACACTTATCGCACTTAGAGTGGTACTCGATGATTCTTTGTTTTCTTTTAATGAATGGTTACAACACATGAAGTACTCGGAGAAGAAACCCTTCTCGTCGTAAGATATGATGCGTTGCGGAGTTTTCTTGAAATGTTACAACTCATAAGTGAAGTACTCTTAATCAGAAATACTTCTCATAATAGGATAAGATGCTTTGTAGTGTTTTCTTTAATGCTTACCTCCCTTATGTGAACTACTCAGATATGAAACACTTCTCACAGTAGGGTAAGATGCTTTGTGTTGTTTTCTTTAATCGTTACCACCCATAAATGAAATACTTTTATCAGAATCACTCATAAATTTGGTACTCGTACAAGAAACACTTAGAATGGTATCTATGCTTTTTCGTTGTCATTTAAGGAATAGTTACAACACTTAAATGAAGTACTCCGAGAAGAAACTCTTCTCGTAGTTATATATGATGTGTTGAGGAATTTTTTGAAAGGCAACCACTCATAAATGAAGTACTTTGATCAGAAGCACTTCTTAGTAGGATATGGTGCTTTGTGGTGTTTTTTTTATTGGTTAGCACCCATAAGTAAAGTACACAGATAAGAAACACTTCCCGCAGTAGGGTAAGATGCTTGGTGATGTTTTATTTAATGGTTACCACCCATAAATGAAGTAGAGCATCAAAATCACTCAAAAATTAAGTACTAGTACAAGAAGCACTTAGAATGGTACTCGATGCTTCTTTGTTGTGTTTTAGTGAATGGTAACAACACTTAAATGAAGTACTCGGAGAAGAAACTCTTCTCATGGTAAGATATGATGCGTTGCGGAGTTTTCTTGAAATGTTACAACACATAAATGAAGTACTCCGATCAGAAATACTTCTCATAGTAGGATAAGATGCTTTGTGGTCATTTCTTTAATGGTACCTCCCGTATGTGAAGTACTCAGATATAAAACACTTCTCACTGTTTGTAAGATGCTTTGTGGTGTTTTCTTGAAAGGTTACCACCCATAAATGAAGTACTCATCAGAATCACTCAAAAATTAAGTACTCGTACAAGGAGCACTTAGAGTGGTACTCGATGCTTCTTTGTTGTGTTTTAGTGAATGGTAACAACACTTAAATGAAGTACTCGGAGAAGAAACTCTTCTCGTGGAAAGATATGATGCGTTGCGGAGTTTTCTTGAAATGTCACAACAAATAAATGAAGTACTCCGATCAGAAATACTTCTCATAATAGGATAAGATGCTTTGTGGTCATTTCTTTAATGGTTACCTCCCTCATGTGAAGTACTCAGATATGAAACACTTCTCACTGTAGGGAAAGATGCTTTGTGGTGTTTTCTTGAAAGATTACCACCCATAAAGGAAGTACTCTCATCAGAATCACTAATAAATTAAGTATTCGGACATGAAACATTTTGAGTGGTGTCTATTCTTCTTTGTTTTCTTTTAATGAATGGTTACAATACTTAAATGAAGTACTCGGAGAAGAAACTCTTCTCGTGGAAAGATATGATGCGTTGCGGAGTTTTCTTGAAATTTTACAACTCATAAATGAAGTATTCTTTTTAGAAACACTTCTTAATAGGATATGATGCTTTGTGATGTTTTCTTTAATGCTTTGTGAACTACTTTGATAAGAAACACTTATCGCACTTAGAGTGGTACTCGATGATTCTTTGTTTTCTTTTAATGAATGGTTACAACACATGAAGTACTCGGAGAAGAAACCCTTCTCGTCGTAAGATATGATGCGTTGCGGAGTTTTCTTGAAATGTTACAACTCATAAGTGAAGTACTCTTAATCAGAAATACTTCTCATAATAGGATAAGATGCTTTGTAGTGTTTTCTTTAATGCTTACCTCCCTTATGTGAACTACTCAGATATGAAACACTTCTCACAGTAGGGTAAGATGCTTTGTGTTGTTTTCTTTAATCGTTACCACCCATAAATGAAATACTTTTATCAGAATCACTCATAAATTTGGTACTCGTACAAGAAACACTTAGAATGGTATCTATGCTTTTTCGTTGTCATTTAAGGAATAGTTACAACACTTAAATGAAGTACTCCGAGAAGAAACTCTTCTCGTAGTTATATATGATGTGTTGAGGAATTTTTTGAAAGGCAACCACTCATAAATGAAGTACTTTGATCAGAAGCACTTCTTAGTAGGATATGGTGCTTTGTGGTGTTTTTTTTATTGGTTAGCACCCATAAGTAAAGTACACAGATAAGAAACACTTCCCGCAGTAGGGTAAGATGCTTGGTGATGTTTTATTTAATGGTTACCACCCATAAATGAAGTAGAGCATCAAAATCACTCAAAAATTAAGTACTAGTACAAGAAGCACTTAGAATGGTACTCGATGCTTCTTTGTTGTGTTTTAGTGAATGGTAACAACACTTAAATGAAGTACTCGGAGAAGAAACTCTTCTCATGGTAAGATATGATGCGTTGCGGAGTTTTCTTGAAATGTTACAACACATAAATGAAGTACTCCGATCAGAAATACTTCTCATAGTAGGATAAGATGCTTTGTGGTCATTTCTTTAATGGTACCTCCCGTATGTGAAGTACTCAGATATAAAACACTTCTCACTGTTTGTAAGATGCTTTGTGGTGTTTTCTTGAAAGGTTACCACCCATAAATGAAGTACTCATCAGAATCACTCAAAAATTAAGTACTCGTACAAGGAGCACTTAGAGTGGTACTCGATGCTTCTTTGTTGTGTTTTAGTGAATGGTAACAACACTTAAATGAAGTACTCGGAGAAGAAACTCTTCTCGTGGAAAGATATGATGCGTTGCGGAGTTTTCTTGAAATGTCACAACAAATAAATGAAGTACTCCGATCAGAAATACTTCTCATAATAGGATAAGATGCTTTGTGGTCATTTCTTTAATGGTTACCTCCCTCATGTGAAGTACTCAGATATGAAACACTTCTCACTGTAGGGAAAGATGCTTTGTGGTGTTTTCTTGAAAGATTACCACCCATAAAGGAAGTACTCTCATCAGAATCACTAATAAATTAAGTATTCGGACATGAAACACTTTGAGTGGTGTCTATTCTTCTTTGTTTTCTTTTAATGAATGGTTACAATACTTAAATGAAGTACTCGGAGAAGAAACTCTTCTCGTGGAAAGATATGATGCGTTGCGGAGTTTTCTTGAAATTTTACAACTCATAAATGAAGTATTCTTTTTAGAAACACTTCTTAATAGGATATGATGCTTTGTGATGTTTTCTTTAATGCTTTGTGAACTACTTTGATAAGAAACACTTATCGCACTTAGAGTGGTACTCGATGATTCTTTGTTTTCTTTTAATGAATGGTTACAACACATGAAGTACTCGGAGAAGAAACCCTTCTCGTCGTAAGATATGATGCGTTGCGGAGTTTTCTTGAAATGTTACAACTCATAAGTGAAGTACTCTTAATCAGAAATACTTCTCATAATAGGATAAGATGCTTTGTAGTGTTTTCTTTAATGCTTACCTCCCTTATGTGAACTACTCAGATATGAAACACTTCTCACAGTAGGGTAAGATGCTTTGTGTTGTTTTCTTTAATCGTTACCACCCATAAATGAAATACTTTTATCAGAATCACTCATAAATTTGGTACTCGTACAAGAAACACTTAGAATGGTATCTATGCTTTTTCGTTGTCATTTAAGGAATAGTTACAACACTTAAATGAAGTACTCCGAGAAGAAACTCTTCTCGTAGTTATATATGATGTGTTGAGGAATTTTTTGAAAGGCAACCACTCATAAATGAAGTACTTTGATCAGAAGCACTTCTTAGTAGGATATGGTGCTTTGTGGTGTTTTTTTTATTGGTTAGCACCCATAAGTAAAGTACACAGATAAGAAACACTTCCCGCAGTAGGGTAAGATGCTTGGTGATGTTTTATTTAATGGTTACCACCCATAAATGAAGTAGAGCATCAAAATCACTCAAAAATTAAGTACTAGTACAAGAAGCACTTAGAATGGTACTCGATGCTTCTTTGTTGTGTTTTAGTGAATGGTAACAACACTTAAATGAAGTACTCGGAGAAGAAACTCTTCTCATGGTAAGATATGATGCGTTGCGGAGTTTTCTTGAAATGTTACAACACATAAATGAAGTACTCCGATCAGAAATACTTCTCATAGTAGGATAAGATGCTTTGTGGTCATTTCTTTAATGGTACCTCCCGTATGTGAAGTACTCAGATATAAAACACTTCTCACTGTTTGTAAGATGCTTTGTGGTGTTTTCTTGAAAGGTTACCACCCATAAATGAAGTACTCATCAGAATCACTCAAAAATTAAGTACTCGTACAAGGAGCACTTAGAGTGGTACTCGATGCTTCTTTGTTGTGTTTTAGTGAATGGTAACAACACTTAAATGAAGTACTCGGAGAAGAAACTCTTCTCGTGGAAAGATATGATGCGTTGCGGAGTTTTCTTGAAATGTCACAACAAATAAATGAAGTACTCCGATCAGAAATACTTCTCATAATAGGATAAGATGCTTTGTGGTCATTTCTTTAATGGTTACCTCCCTCATGTGAAGTACTCAGATATGAAACACTTCTCACTGTAGGGAAAGATGCTTTGTGGTGTTTTCTTGAAAGATTACCACCCATAAAGGAAGTACTCTCATCAGAATCACTAATAAATTAAGTATTCGGACATGAAACACTTTGAGTGGTGTCTATTCTTCTTTGTTTTCTTTTAATGAATGGTTACAATACTTAAATGAAGTACTCGGAGAAGAAACTCTTCTCGTGGAAAGATATGATGCGTTGCGGAGTTTTCTTGAAATTTTACAACTCATAAATGAAGTATTCTTTTTAGAAACACTTCTTAATAGGATATGATGCTTTGTGATGTTTTCTTTAATGCTTTGTGAACTACTTTGATAAGAAACACTTATCGCACTTAGAGTGGTACTCGATGATTCTTTGTTTTCTTTTAATGAATGGTTACAACACATGAAGTACTCGGAGAAGAAACCCTTCTCGTCGTAAGATATGATGCGTTGCGGAGTTTTCTTGAAATGTTACAACTCATAAGTGAAGTACTCTTAATCAGAAATACTTCTCATAATAGGATAAGATGCTTTGTAGTGTTTTCTTTAATGCTTACCTCCCTTATGTGAACTACTCAGATATGAAACACTTCTCACAGTAGGGTAAGATGCTTTGTGTTGTTTTCTTTAATCGTTACCACCCATAAATGAAATACTTTTATCAGAATCACTCATAAATTTGGTACTCGTACAAGAAACACTTAGAATGGTATCTATGCTTTTTCGTTGTCATTTAAGGAATAGTTACAACACTTAAATGAAGTACTCCGAGAAGAAACTCTTCTCGTAGTTATATATGATGTGTTGAGGAATTTTTTGAAAGGCAACCACTCATAAATGAAGTACTTTGATCAGAAGCACTTCTTAGTAGGATATGGTGCTTTGTGGTGTTTTTTTTATTGGTTAGCACCCATAAGTAAAGTACACAGATAAGAAACACTTCCCGCAGTAGGGTAAGATGCTTGGTGATGTTTTATTTAATGGTTACCACCCATAAATGAAGTAGAGCATCAAAATCACTCAAAAATTAAGTACTAGTACAAGAAGCACTTAGAATGGTACTCGATGCTTCTTTGTTGTGTTTTAGTGAATGGTAACAACACTTAAATGAAGTACTCGGAGAAGAAACTCTTCTCATGGTAAGATATGATGCGTTGCGGAGTTTTCTTGAAATGTTACAACACATAAATGAAGTACTCCGATCAGAAATACTTCTCATAGTAGGATAAGATGCTTTGTGGTCATTTCTTTAATGGTACCTCCCGTATGTGAAGTACTCAGATATAAAACACTTCTCACTGTTTGTAAGATGCTTTGTGGTGTTTTCTTGAAAGGTTACCACCCATAAATGAAGTACTCATCAGAATCACTCAAAAATGAAGTTCTCGTACAAGGAGCACTTAGAGTGGTACTCGATGCTTCTTTGTTGTGTTTTAGTGAATGGTAACAACACTTAAATGAAGTACTCGGAGAAGAAACTCTTCTCGTGGAAAGATATGATGCGTTTCAGAGTTTTCTTGAAATGTTACAACACATAAATGAAGTACTCCGATCAGAAATACTTCATAATAGGATATGATGCTTTGTGATGTTTTCTTCAATGGTTACTACAAATAAATGAATTACATTGATAAGAAACACTTCTCGCAGTCGGGTAAAATGCTTTGTGGTGTTTTCTTTAATGATTACCACCCATAAATGAAGTACTCTGATCAGAATCACTAATAAATTAAGTATTCGGACATGAAACACTTTGAGTGGTGTCTATTCTTCTTTGTTTTCTTTTAATGAATGGTTACAATACTTAAATGAAGTACTCGGAGAAGAAACTCTTCTCGTGGAAAGATATGATGCGTTGCGGAGTTTTCTTGAAATTTTACAACTCATAAATGAAGTATTCTTTTTAGAAACACTTCTTAATAGGATATGATGCTTTGTGATGTTTTCTTTAATGCTTTGTGAACTACTTTGATAAGAAACACTTATCGCACTTAGAGTGGTACTCGATGATTCTTTGTTTTCTTTTAATGAATGGTTACAACACATGAAGTACTCGGAGAAGAAACCCTTCTCGTCGTAAGATATGATGCGTTGCGGAGTTTTCTTGAAATGTTACAACTCATAAGTGAAGTACTCTTAATCAGAAATACTTCTCATAATAGGATAAGATGCTTTGTAGTGTTTTCTTTAATGCTTACCTCCCTTATGTGAACTACTCAGATATGAAACACTTCTCACAGTAGGGTAAGATGCTTTGTGTTGTTTTCTTTAATCGTTACCACCCATAAATGAAATACTTTTATCAGAATCACTCATAAATTTGGTACTCGTACAAGAAACACTTAGAATGGTATCTATGCTTTTTCGTTGTCATTTAAGGAATAGTTACAACACTTAAATGAAGTACTCCGAGAAGAAACTCTTCTCGTAGTTATATATGATGTGTTGAGGAATTTTTTGAAAGGCAACCACTCATAAATGAAGTACTTTGATCAGAAGCACTTCTTAGTAGGATATGGTGCTTTGTGGTGTTTTTTTTATTGGTTAGCACCCATAAGTAAAGTACACAGATAAGAAACACTTCCCGCAGTAGGGTAAGATGCTTGGTGATGTTTTATTTAATGGTTACCACCCATAAATGAAGTAGAGCATCAAAATCACTCAAAAATTAAGTACTAGTACAAGAAGCACTTAGAATGGTACTCGATGCTTCTTTGTTGTGTTTTAGTGAATGGTAACAACACTTAAATGAAGTACTCGGAGAAGAAACTCTTCTCATGGTAAGATATGATGCGTTGCGGAGTTTTCTTGAAATGTTACAACACATAAATGAAGTACTCCGATCAGAAATACTTCTCATAGTAGGATAAGATGCTTTGTGGTCATTTCTTTAATGGTCCCTCCCGTATGTGAAGTACTCAGATATAAAACACTTCTCACTGTTTGTAAGATGCTTTGTGGTGTTTTCTTGAAAGGTTACCACCCATAAATGAAGTACTCATCAGAATCACTCAAAAATTAAGTACTCGTACAAGGAGCACTTAGAGTGGTACTCGATGCTTCTTTGTTGTGTTTTAGTGAATGGTAACAACACTTAAATGAAGTACTCGGAGAAGAAACTCTTCTCGTGGAAAGATATGATGCGTTGCAGAGTTTTCTTGAAATGTCACAACAAATAAATGAAGTACTCCGATCAGAAATACTTCTCATAATAGGATAAGATGCTTTGTGGTCATTTCTTTAATGGTTACCTCCCTCATGTGAAGTACTCAGATATGAAACACTTCTCACTGTAGGGAAAGATGCTTTGTGGTGTTTTCTTGAAAGATTACCACCCATAAAGGAAGTACTCTCATCAGAATCACTAATAAATTAAGTATTCGGACATGAAACACTTTGAGTGGTGTCTATTCTTCTTTGTTTTCTTTTAATGAATGGTTACAATACTTAAATGAAGTACTCGGAGAAGAAACTCTTCTCGTGGAAAGATATGATGCGTTGCGGAGTTTTCTTGAAATTTTACAACTCATAAATGAAGTATTCTTTTTAGAAACACTTCTTAATAGGATATGATGCTTTGTGATGTTTTCTTTAATGCTTTGTGAACTACTTTGATAAGAAACACTTATCGCACTTAGAGTGGTACTCGATGATTCTTTGTTTTCTTTTAATGAATGGTTACAACACATGAAGTACTCGGAGAAGAAACCCTTCTCGTCGTAAGATATGATGCGTTGCGGAGTTTTCTTGAAATGTTACAACTCATAAGTGAAGTACTCTTAATCAGAAATACTTCTCATAATAGGATAAGATGCTTTGTAGTGTTTTCTTTAATGCTTACCTCCCTTATGTGAACTACTCAGATATGAAACACTTCTCACAGTAGGGTAAGATGCTTTGTGTTGTTTTCTTTAATCGTTACCACCCATAAATGAAATACTTTTATCAGAATCACTCATAAATTTGGTACTCGTACAAGAAACACTTAGAATGGTATCTATGCTTTTTCGTTGTCATTTAAGGAATAGTTACAACACTTAAATGAAGTACTCCGAGAAGAAACTCTTCTCGTAGTTATATATGATGTGTTGAGGAATTTTTTGAAAGGCAACCACTCATAAATGAAGTACTTTGATCAGAAGCACTTCTTAGTAGGATATGGTGCTTTGTGGTGTTTTTTTTATTGGTTAGCACCCATAAGTAAAGTACACAGATAAGAAACACTTCCCGCAGTAGGGTAAGATGCTTGGTGATGTTTTATTTAATGGTTACCACCCATAAATGAAGTAGAGCATCAAAATCACTCAAAAATTAAGTACTAGTACAAGAAGCACTTAGAATGGTACTCGATGCTTCTTTGTTGTGTTTTAGTGAATGGTAACAACACTTAAATGAAGTACTCGGAGAAGAAACTCTTCTCATGGTAAGATATGATGCGTTGCGGAGTTTTCTTGAAATGTTACAACACATAAATGAAGTACTCCGATCAGAAATACTTCTCATAGTAGGATAAGATGCTTTGTGGTCATTTCTTTAATGGTCCCTCCCGTATGTGAAGTACTCAGATATAAAACACTTCTCACTGTTTGTAAGATGCTTTGTGGTGTTTTCTTGAAAGGTTACCACCCATAAATGAAGTACTCATCAGAATCACTCAAAAATGAAGTACTCGTACAAGGAGCACTTAGAGTGGTACTCGATGCTTCTTTGTTGTGTTTTAGTGAATGGTAACAACACTTAAATGAAGTACTCGGAGAAGAAACTCTTCTCGTGGAAAGATATGATGCGTTGCGGAGTTTTATTGAAATGTCACAACAAATAAATGAAGTACTCCGATCAGAAATACTTCTCATAATAGGATAAGATGCTTTGTGGTCATTTCTTTAATGGTTACCTCCCTCATGTGAAGTACTCAGATATGAAACACTTCTCACTGTAGGGAAAGATGCTTTGTGGTGTTTTCTTGAAAGATTACCACCCATAAAGGAAGTACTCTCATCAGAATCACTCACAAATGAAGTACTCGTACAAGGAGCACTTAGAGTGGTACTCGATTCTTCTTTGTTGTGTTTTAGTGAATGGTAACAAGACTTCAACGAAGTACTCGGAGAAGAAACACTTCTCGTGGTAAGATATGATGCGTTGCGGAGTTCTCTTGAAACGTTACAACTCATAAATGATGTACTCTGATGAGAAACACTTCTTAATAGGATATGATGCTTTGTGATGTTTTCTTCAATGGTTACTACCAATAAATGAATTACATTGATAAGAAACACTTCTCGCAGTCGGGTAAAATGCTTTGTGGTGTTTTCTTTAATGATTACCACCCATAAATGAAGTACTCTGATCAGAATCACTAATAAATTAAGTATTCGGACATGAAACACTTTGAGTGGTATTTATTCTTCTTTGTTTTCTTTTAATGAATGGTTACAACACTTAAATGAAGTACTCGGAGAAGAAACTCTTCTCGTGGTAAGATATGACGCGTTGCGGAGTTTTCTTGAAATGTTACAACACATAAATGAAGTACTCCGATCAGAAATACTTCTCATAGTAAGATAAGATGCTTTGTGGTCATTTCTTTAATGGTTACCTCCCTTATGTGAAGTACTCAGATATGAAACACTTATCAAAGTAGGGTAAGTTGCTTTTTGGTGTTTTCTTTAATCGTTACCACCCATAAATGAAGTACTTTTATCAGAATCACTCATAAATTTGGTACTCGTACAAGAAACACTTAGAATGGTATCTATGCTTTTTCGTTGTCATTTAAGGAATAGTTACAACACTTAAATGAAGTACTCCGAGAAGAAACTCTTCTCGTAGTTATATATGATGTGTTGAGGAATTTTTTGAAAGGCAACCACTCATAAATGAAGTACTTTGATCAGAAGCACTTCTTAGTAGGATATGGTGCTTTGTGGTGTTTTTTTTATTGGTTACCACCCATAAGTAAAGTACACAGATAAGAAACACTTCTCGCAGTAGGGTAAGATGCTTGGTGATTTTTTATTTAATGGTTACCACCCATAAATGAAGTACTCTCATCAGAATCACTAAGAAATGAAGTACTCGTACAAGAAGCACTTAAAGTGATACTCGATGCTTCTTTGTTGTGTTTTAGTGAATGGTAACAACACTTAAATGAAGTACTCGGAGAAGAAACTCTTCTCGTGGTAAGATATGATGCGTTGCGGAGTTTTCTTGAAATGTTACAACACATAAATGAAGTACTCCGATCAGAAATACTTCTCATAGTAGGATAAGATGCTTTGTGGTCATTTCTTTAATGGTCCCTCCCGTATGTGAAGTACTCAGATATAAAACACTTCTCACTGTTTGTAAGATTCTTTGTGGTGTTTTCTTGAAAGGTTACCACCCATAAATGAAGTACTCATCAGAATCACTCAAAAATTAAGTACTCGTACAAGGAGCACTTAGAGTGGTACTCGATGCTTCTTTGTTGTGTTTTAGTGAATGGTAACAACACTTAAATGAAGTACTCGGAGAAGAAACTCTTCTCGTGGAAAGATATGATGCGTTGCGGAGTTTTCTTGAAATGTCACAACAAATAAATGAAGTACTCCGATCAGAAATACTTCTCATAATAGGATAAGATGCTTTGTGGTCATTTCTTTAATGGTTACCTCCCTCATGTGAAGTACTCAGATATGAAACACTTCTCACTGTAGGGAAAGATGCTTTGTGGTGTTTTCTTGAAAGATTACCACCCATAAAGGAAGTACTCTCATCAGAATCACTCACAAATGAAGTACTCGTACAAGGAGCACTTAGAGTGGTACTCGATTCTTCTTTGTTGTGTTTTAGTGAATGGTAACAAGACTTCAACGAAGTACTCGGAGAAGAAACACTTCTCGTGGTAAGATATGATGCGTTGCGGAGTTCTCTTGAAACGTTACAACTCATAAATGAAGTACTCTGATGAGAAACACTTCTTAATAGGATATGATGCTTTGTGATGTTTTCTTCAATGGTTACTACCAATAAATGAATTACATTGATAAGAAAAACTTCTCGCAGTCGGGTAAAATGCTTTGTGGTGTTTTCTTTAATGGTTACCACCCATAAATGAAGTACTCTGATCAGAATCACTAATAAATTAAGTATTCGGACATGAAACACTTTGAGTGGTATTTATACTTCTTTGTTTTCTTTTAATGAATGGTTACAACACTTAAATGAAGTACTCGGAGAAGAAACTCTTCTCGTGGTAAGATATGACGCGTTGCGGAGTTTTCTTGAAATGTTACAACACATAAATGAAGTACTCCGATCAGAAATACTTCTCATAGTAAGATAAGATGCTTTGTGGTCATTTCTTTAATGGTTACCTCCCTTATGTGAAGTACTCAGATATGAAACACTTATCAAAGTAGGGTAAGTTGCTTTTTGGTGTTTTCTTTAATCGTTACCACCCATAAATGAAGTACTTTTATCAGAATCACTCATAAATTTGGTACTCGTACAAGAAACACTTAGAATGGTATCTATGCTTTTTCGTTGTCATTTAAGGAATAGTTACAACACTTAAATGAAGTACTCCGAGAAGAAACTCTTCTCGTAGTTATATATGATGTGTTGAGGAATTTTTTGAAAGGCAACCACTCATAAATGAAGTACTTTGATCAGAAGCACTTCTTAGTAGGATATGGTGCTTTGTGGTGTTTTTTTTATTGGTTACCACCCATAAGTAAAGTACACAGATAAGAAACACTTCTCGCAGTAGGGTAAGATGCTTGGTGATTTTTTATTTAATGGTTACCACCCATAAATGAAGTACTCTCATCAGAATCACTAAGAAATGAAGTACTCGTACAAGAAGCACTTAAAGTGATACTCGATGCTTCTTTGTTGTGTTTTAGTGAATGGTAACAACACTTAAATGAAGTACTCGGAGAAGAAACTCTTCTCGTGGTAAGATATGATGCGTTGCGGAGTTTTCTTGAAATGTTACAACACATAAATGAAGTACTCCGATCAGAAATACTTCTCATAGTAGGATAAGATGCTTTGTGGTCATTTCTTTAATACTACCTCCCGTATGTGAAGTACTCAGATATAAAACACTTCTCACTGTTTGTAAGATGCTTTGTGGTGTTTTCTTGAAAGGTTACCACCCATAAATGAAGTACTCATCAGAATCACTCAAAAATGAAGTACTCGTACAAGGAGCACTTAGAGTGGTACTCGATGCTTCTTTGTTGTGTTTTAGTGAATGGTAACAACACTTAAATGAAGTACTCGGAGAAGAAACTCTTCTCGTGGAAAGATATGATGCGTTGCGGAGTTTTCTTGAAATTTTACAACTCATAAATGAAGTATTCTTTTTAGAAACACTTCTTAATAGGATATGATGCTTTGTGATGTTTTCTTTAATGCTTTGTGAACTACTTTGATAAGAAACACTTATCGCACTTAGAGTGGTACTCGATGATTCTTTGTTTTCTTTTAATGAATGGTTACAACACATGAAGTACTCGGAGAAGAAACCCTTCTCGTCGTAAGATATGATGCGTTGCGGAGTTTTCTTGAAATGTTACAACTCATAAGTGAAGTACTCTTAATCAGAAATACTTCTCATAATAGGATAAGATGCTTTGTAGTGTTTTCTTTAATGCTTACCTCCCTTATGTGAACTACTCAGATATGAAACACTTCTCACAGTAGGGTAAGATGCTTTGTGTTGTTTTCTTTAATCGTTACCACCCATAAATGAAATACTTTTATCAGAATCACTCATAAATTTGGTACTCGTACAAGAAACACTTAGAATGGTATCTATGCTTTTTCGTTGTCATTTAAGGAATAGTTACAACACTTAAATGAAGTACTCCGAGAAGAAACTCTTCTCGTAGTTATATATGATGTGTTGAGGAATTTTTTGAAAGGCAACCACTCATAAATGAAGTACTTTGATCAGAAGCACTTCTTAGTAGGATATGGTGCTTTGTGGTGTTTTTTTTATTGGTTAGCACCCATAAGTAAAGTACACAGATAAGAAACACTTCCCGCAGTAGGGTAAGATGCTTGGTGATGTTTTATTTAATGGTTACCACCCATAAATGAAGTAGAGCATCAAAATCACTCAAAAATTAAGTACTAGTACAAGAAGCACTTAGAATGGTACTCGATGCTTCTTTGTTGTGTTTTAGTGAATGGTAACAACACTTAAATGAAGTACTCGGAGAAGAAACTCTTCTCATGGTAAGATATGATGCGTTGCGGAGTTTTCTTGAAATGTTACAACACATAAATGAAGTACTCCGATCAGAAATACTTCTCATAGTAGGATAAGATGCTTTGTGGTCATTTCTTTAATGGTACCTCCCGTATGTGAAGTACTCAGATATAAAACACTTCTCACTGTTTGTAAGATGCTTTGTGGTGTTTTCTTGAAAGGTTACCACCCATAAATGAAGTACTCATCAGAATCACTCAAAAATGATGTTCTCGTACAAGGAGCACTTAGAGTGGTACTCGATGCTTCTTTGTTGTGTTTTAGTGAATGGTAACAACACTTAAATGAAGTACTCGGAGAAGAAACTCTTCTCGTGGAAAGATATGATGCGTTTCAGAGTTTTCTTGAAATGTTACAACACATAAATGAAGTACTCCGATCAGAAATACTTCATAATAGGATATGATGCTTTGTGATGTTTTCTTCAATGGTTACTACAAATAAATGAATTACATTGATAAGAAACACTTCTCGCAGTCGGGTAAAATGCTTTGTGGTGTTTTCTTTAATGATTACCACCCATAAATGAAGTACTCTGATCAGAATCACTAATAAATTAAGTATTCGGACATGAAACACTTTGAGTGGTGTCTATTCTTCTTTGTTTTCTTTTAATGAATGGTTACAATACTTAAATGAAGTACTCGGAGAAGAAACTCTTCTCGTGGAAAGATATGATGCGTTGCGGAGTTTTCTTGAAATTTTACAACTCATAAATGAAGTATTCTTTTTAGAAACACTTCTTAATAGGATATGATGCTTTGTGATGTTTTCTTTAATGCTTTGTGAACTACTTTGATAAGAAACACTTATCGCACTTAGAGTGGTACTCGATGATTCTTTGTTTTCTTTTAATGAATGGTTACAACACATGAAGTACTCGGAGAAGAAACCCTTCTCGTCGTAAGATATGATGCGTTGCGGAGTTTTCTTGAAATGTTACAACTCATAAGTGAAGTACTCTTAATCAGAAATACTTCTCATAATAGGATAAGATGCTTTGTAGTGTTTTCTTTAATGCTTACCTCCCTTATGTGAACTACTCAGATATGAAACACTTCTCACAGTAGGGTAAGATGCTTTGTGTTGTTTTCTTTAATCGTTACCACCCATAAATGAAATACTTTTATCAGAATCACTCATAAATTTGGTACTCGTACAAGAAACACTTAGAATGGTATCTATGCTTTTTCGTTGTCATTTAAGGAATAGTTACAACACTTAAATGAAGTACTCCGAGAAGAAACTCTTCTCGTAGTTATATATGATGTGTTGAGGAATTTTTTGAAAGGCAACCACTCATAAATGAAGTACTTTGATCAGAAGCACTTCTTAGTAGGATATGGTGCTTTGTGGTGTTTTTTTTATTGGTTAGCACCCATAAGTAAAGTACACAGATAAGAAACACTTCCCGCAGTAGGGTAAGATGCTTGGTGATGTTTTATTTAATGGTTACCACCCATAAATGAAGTAGAGCATCAAAATCACTCAAAAATTAAGTACTAGTACAAGAAGCACTTAGAATGGTACTCGATGCTTCTTTGTTGTGTTTTAGTGAATGGTAACAACACTTAAATGAAGTACTCGGAGAAGAAACTCTTCTCATGGTAAGATATGATGCGTTGCGGAGTTTTCTTGAAATGTTACAACACATAAATGAAGTACTCCGATCAGAAATACTTCTCATAGTAGGATAAGATGCTTTGTGGTCATTTCTTTAATGGTACCTCCCGTATGTGAAGTACTCAGATATAAAACACTTCTCACTGTTTGTAAGATGCTTTGTGGTGTTTTCTTGAAAGGTTACCACCCATAAATGAAGTACTCATCAGAATCACTCAAAAATGAAGTTCTCGTACAAGGAGCACTTAGAGTGGTACTCGATGCTTCTTTGTTGTGTTTTAGTGAATGGTAACAACACTTAAATGAAGTACTCGGAGAAGAAACTCTTCTCGTGGAAAGATATGATGCGTTTCAGAGTTTTCTTGAAATGTTACAACACATAAATGAAGTACTCCGATCAGAAATACTTCATAATAGGATATGATGCTTTGTGATGTTTTCTTCAATGGTTACTACAAATAAATGAATTACATTGATAAGAAACACTTCTCGCAGTCGGGTAAAATGCTTTGTGGTGTTTTCTTTAATGATTACCACCCATAAATGAAGTACTCTGATCAGAATCACTAATAAATTAAGTATTCGGACATGAAACACTTTGAGTGGTGTCTATTCTTCTTTGTTTTCTTTTAATGAATGGTTACAATACTTAAATGAAGTACTCGGAGAAGAAACTCTTCTCGTGGAAAGATATGATGCGTTGCGGAGTTTTCTTGAAATTTTACAACTCATAAATGAAGTATTCTTTTTAGAAACACTTCTTAATAGGATATGATGCTTTGTGATGTTTTCTTTAATGCTTTGTGAACTACTTTGATAAGAAACACTTATCGCACTTAGAGTGGTACTCGATGATTCTTTGTTTTCTTTTAATGAATGGTTACAACACATGAAGTACTCGGAGAAGAAACCCTTCTCGTCGTAAGATATGATGCGTTGCGGAGTTTTCTTGAAATGTTACAACTCATAAGTGAAGTACTCTTAATCAGAAATACTTCTCATAATAGGATAAGATGCTTTGTAGTGTTTTCTTTAATGCTTACCTCCCTTATGTGAACTACTCAGATATGAAACACTTCTCACAGTAGGGTAAGATGCTTTGTGTTGTTTTCTTTAATCGTTACCACCCATAAATGAAATACTTTTATCAGAATCACTCATAAATTTGGTACTCGTACAAGAAACACTTAGAATGGTATCTATGCTTTTTCGTTGTCATTTAAGGAATAGTTACAACACTTAAATGAAGTACTCCGAGAAGAAACTCTTCTCGTAGTTATATATGATGTGTTGAGGAATTTTTTGAAAGGCAACCACTCATAAATGAAGTACTTTGATCAGAAGCACTTCTTAGTAGGATATGGTGCTTTGTGGTGTTTTTTTTATTGGTTAGCACCCATAAGTAAAGTACACAGATAAGAAACACTTCCCGCAGTAGGGTAAGATGCTTGGTGATGTTTTATTTAATGGTTACCACCCATAAATGAAGTAGAGCATCAAAATCACTCAAAAATTAAGTACTAGTACAAGAAGCACTTAGAATGGTACTCGATGCTTCTTTGTTGTGTTTTAGTGAATGGTAACAACACTTAAATGAAGTACTCGGAGAAGAAACTCTTCTCATGGTAAGATATGATGCGTTGCGGAGTTTTCTTGAAATGTTACAACACATAAATGAAGTACTCCGATCAGAAATACTTCTCATAGTAGGATAAGATGCTTTGTGGTCATTTCTTTAATGGTACCTCCCGTATGTGAAGTACTCAGATATAAAACACTTCTCACTGTTTGTAAGATGCTTTGTGGTGTTTTCTTGAAAGGTTACCACCCATAAATGAAGTACTCATCAGAATCACTCAAAAATGAAGTTCTCGTACAAGGAGCACTTAGAGTGGTACTCGATGCTTCTTTGTTGTGTTTTAGTGAATGGTAACAACACTTAAATGAAGTACTCGGAGAAGAAACTCTTCTCGTGGAAAGATATGATGCGTTTCAGAGTTTTCTTGAAATGTTACAACACATAAATGAAGTACTCCGATCAGAAATACTTCATAATAGGATATGATGCTTTGTGATGTTTTCTTCAATGGTTACTACAAATAAATGAATTACATTGATAAGAAACACTTCTCGCAGTCGGGTAAAATGCTTTGTGGTGTTTTCTTTAATGATTACCACCCATAAATGAAGTACTCTGATCAGAATCACTAATAAATTAAGTATTCGGACATGAAACACTTTGAGTGGTGTCTATTCTTCTTTGTTTTCTTTTAATGAATGGTTACAATACTTAAATGAAGTACTCGGAGAAGAAACTCTTCTCGTGGAAAGATATGATGCGTTGCGGAGTTTTCTTGAAATTTTACAACTCATAAATGAAGTATTCTTTTTAGAAACACTTCTTAATAGGATATGATGCTTTGTGATGTTTTCTTTAATGCTTTGTGAACTACTTTGATAAGAAACACTTATCGCACTTAGAGTGGTACTCGATGATTCTTTGTTTTCTTTTAATGAATGGTTACAACACATGAAGTACTCGGAGAAGAAACCCTTCTCGTCGTAAGATATGATGCGTTGCGGAGTTTTCTTGAAATGTTACAACTCATAAGTGAAGTACTCTTAATCAGAAATACTTCTCATAATAGGATAAGATGCTTTGTAGTGTTTTCTTTAATGCTTACCTCCCTTATGTGAACTACTCAGATATGAAACACTTCTCACAGTAGGGTAAGATGCTTTGTGTTGTTTTCTTTAATCGTTACCACCCATAAATGAAATACTTTTATCAGAATCACTCATAAATTTGGTACTCGTACAAGAAACACTTAGAATGGTATCTATGCTTTTTCGTTGTCATTTAAGGAATAGTTACAACACTTAAATGAAGTACTCCGAGAAGAAACTCTTCTCGTAGTTATATATGATGTGTTGAGGAATTTTTTGAAAGGCAACCACTCATAAATGAAGTACTTTGATCAGAAGCACTTCTTAGTAGGATATGGTGCTTTGTGGTGTTTTTTTTATTGGTTAGCACCCATAAGTAAAGTACACAGATAAGAAACACTTCCCGCAGTAGGGTAAGATGCTTGGTGATGTTTTATTTAATGGTTACCACCCATAAATGAAGTAGAGCATCAAAATCACTCAAAAATTAAGTACTAGTACAAGAAGCACTTAGAATGGTACTCGATGCTTCTTTGTTGTGTTTTAGTGAATGGTAACAACACTTAAATGAAGTACTCGGAGAAGAAACTCTTCTCATGGTAAGATATGATGCGTTGCGGAGTTTTCTTGAAATGTTACAACACATAAATGAAGTACTCCGATCAGAAATACTTCTCATAGTAGGATAAGATGCTTTGTGGTCATTTCTTTAATGGTACCTCCCGTATGTGAAGTACTCAGATATAAAACACTTCTCACTGTTTGTAAGATGCTTTGTGGTGTTTTCTTGAAAGGTTACCACCCATAAATGAAGTACTCATCAGAATCACTCAAAAATGAAGTTCTCGTACAAGGAGCACTTAGAGTGGTACTCGATGCTTCTTTGTTGTGTTTTAGTGAATGGTAACAACACTTAAATGAAGTACTCGGAGAAGAAACTCTTCTCGTGGAAAGATATGATGCGTTTCAGAGTTTTCTTGAAATGTTACAACACATAAATGAAGTACTCCGATCAGAAATACTTCATAATAGGATATGATGCTTTGTGATGTTTTCTTCAATGGTTACTACAAATAAATGAATTACATTGATAAGAAACACTTCTCGCAGTCGGGTAAAATGCTTTGTGGTGTTTTCTTTAATGATTACCACCCATAAATGAAGTACTCTGATCAGAATCACTAATAAATTAAGTATTCGGACATGAAACACTTTGAGTGGTGTCTATTCTTCTTTGTTTTCTTTTAATGAATGGTTACAATACTTAAATGAAGTACTCGGAGAAGAAACTCTTCTCGTGGAAAGATATGATGCGTTGCGGAGTTTTCTTGAAATTTTACAACTCATAAATGAAGTATTCTTTTTAGAAACACTTCTTAATAGGATATGATGCTTTGTGATGTTTTCTTTAATGCTTTGTGAACTACTTTGATAAGAAACACTTATCGCACTTAGAGTGGTACTCGATGATTCTTTGTTTTCTTTTAATGAATGGTTACAACACATGAAGTACTCGGAGAAGAAACCCTTCTCGTCGTAAGATATGATGCGTTGCGGAGTTTTCTTGAAATGTTACAACTCATAAGTGAAGTACTCTTAATCAGAAATACTTCTCATAATAGGATAAGATGCTTTGTAGTGTTTTCTTTAATGCTTACCTCCCTTATGTGAACTACTCAGATATGAAACACTTCTCACAGTAGGGTAAGATGCTTTGTGTTGTTTTCTTTAATCGTTACCACCCATAAATGAAATACTTTTATCAGAATCACTCATAAATTTGGTACTCGTACAAGAAACACTTAGAATGGTATCTATGCTTTTTCGTTGTCATTTAAGGAATAGTTACAACACTTAAATGAAGTACTCCGAGAAGAAACTCTTCTCGTAGTTATATATGATGTGTTGAGGAATTTTTTGAAAGGCAACCACTCATAAATGAAGTACTTTGATCAGAAGCACTTCTTAGTAGGATATGGTGCTTTGTGGTGTTTTTTTTATTGGTTAGCACCCATAAGTAAAGTACACAGATAAGAAACACTTCCCGCAGTAGGGTAAGATGCTTGGTGATGTTTTATTTAATGGTTACCACCCATAAATGAAGTAGAGCATCAAAATCACTCAAAAATTAAGTACTAGTACAAGAAGCACTTAGAATGGTACTCGATGCTTCTTTGTTGTGTTTTAGTGAATGGTAACAACACTTAAATGAAGTACTCGGAGAAGAAACTCTTCTCATGGTAAGATATGATGCGTTGCGGAGTTTTCTTGAAATGTTACAACACATAAATGAAGTACTCCGATCAGAAATACTTCTCATAGTAGGATAAGATGCTTTGTGGTCATTTCTTTAATGGTACCTCCCGTATGTGAAGTACTCAGATATAAAACACTTCTCACTGTTTGTAAGATGCTTTGTGGTGTTTTCTTGAAAGGTTACCACCCATAAATGAAGTACTCATCAGAATCACTCAAAAATGAAGTTCTCGTACAAGGAGCACTTAGAGTGGTACTCGATGCTTCTTTGTTGTGTTTTAGTGAATGGTAACAACACTTAAATGAAGTACTCGGAGAAGAAACTCTTCTCGTGGAAAGATATGATGCGTTTCAGAGTTTTCTTGAAATGTTACAACACATAAATGAAGTACTCCGATCAGAAATACTTCATAATAGGATATGATGCTTTGTGATGTTTTCTTCAATGGTTACTACAAATAAATGAATTACATTGATAAGAAACACTTCTCGCAGTCGGGTAAAATGCTTTGTGGTGTTTTCTTTAATGATTACCACCCATAAATGAAGTACTCTGATCAGAATCACTAATAAATTAAGTATTCGGACATGAAACACTTTGAGTGGTGTCTATTCTTCTTTGTTTTCTTTTAATGAATGGTTACAATACTTAAATGAAGTACTCGGAGAAGAAACTCTTCTCGTGGAAAGATATGATGCGTTGCGGAGTTTTCTTGAAATTTTACAACTCATAAATGAAGTATTCTTTTTAGAAACACTTCTTAATAGGATATGATGCTTTGTGATGTTTTCTTTAATGCTTTGTGAACTACTTTGATAAGAAACACTTATCGCACTTAGAGTGGTACTCGATGATTCTTTGTTTTCTTTTAATGAATGGTTACAACACATGAAGTACTCGGAGAAGAAACCCTTCTCGTCGTAAGATATGATGCGTTGCGGAGTTTTCTTGAAATGTTACAACTCATAAGTGAAGTACTCTTAATCAGAAATACTTCTCATAATAGGATAAGATGCTTTGTAGTGTTTTCTTTAATGCTTACCTCCCTTATGTGAACTACTCAGATATGAAACACTTCTCACAGTAGGGTAAGATGCTTTGTGTTGTTTTCTTTAATCGTTACCACCCATAAATGAAATACTTTTATCAGAATCACTCATAAATTTGGTACTCGTACAAGAAACACTTAGAATGGTATCTATGCTTTTTCGTTGTCATTTAAGGAATAGTTACAACACTTAAATGAAGTACTCCGAGAAGAAACTCTTCTCGTAGTTATATATGATGTGTTGAGGAATTTTTTGAAAGGCAACCACTCATAAATGAAGTACTTTGATCAGAAGCACTTCTTAGTAGGATATGGTGCTTTGTGGTGTTTTTTTTATTGGTTAGCACCCATAAGTAAAGTACACAGATAAGAAACACTTCCCGCAGTAGGGTAAGATGCTTGGTGATGTTTTATTTAATGGTTACCACCCATAAATGAAGTAGAGCATCAAAATCACTCAAAAATTAAGTACTAGTACAAGAAGCACTTAGAATGGTACTCGATGCTTCTTTGTTGTGTTTTAGTGAATGGTAACAACACTTAAATGAAGTACTCGGAGAAGAAACTCTTCTCATGGTAAGATATGATGCGTTGCGGAGTTTTCTTGAAATGTTACAACACATAAATGAAGTACTCCGATCAGAAATACTTCTCATAGTAGGATAAGATGCTTTGTGGTCATTTCTTTAATGGTACCTCCCGTATGTGAAGTACTCAGATATAAAACACTTCTCACTGTTTGTAAGATGCTTTGTGGTGTTTTCTTGAAAGGTTACCACCCATAAATGAAGTACTCATCAGAATCACTCAAAAATGAAGTTCTCGTACAAGGAGCACTTAGAGTGGTACTCGATGCTTCTTTGTTGTGTTTTAGTGAATGGTAACAACACTTAAATGAAGTACTCGGAGAAGAAACTCTTCTCGTGGAAAGATATGATGCGTTTCAGAGTTTTCTTGAAATGTTACAACACATAAATGAAGTACTCCGATCAGAAATACTTCATAATAGGATATGATGCTTTGTGATGTTTTCTTCAATGGTTACTACAAATAAATGAATTACATTGATAAGAAACACTTCTCGCAGTCGGGTAAAATGCTTTGTGGTGTTTTCTTTAATGATTACCACCCATAAATGAAGTACTCTGATCAGAATCACTAATAAATTAAGTATTCGGACATGAAACACTTTGAGTGGTGTCTATTCTTCTTTGTTTTCTTTTAATGAATGGTTACAATACTTAAATGAAGTACTCGGAGAAGAAACTCTTCTCGTGGAAAGATATGATGCGTTGCGGAGTTTTCTTGAAATTTTACAACTCATAAATGAAGTATTCTTTATAGAAACACTTCTTAATAGGATATGATGCTTTGTGATGTTTTCTTTAATGCTTTGTGAACTACTTTGATAAGAAACACTTATCGCACTTAGAGTGGTACTCGATGATTCTTTGTTTTCTTTTAATGAATGGTTACAACACATGAAGTACTCGGAGAAGAAACCCTTCTCGTCGTAAGATATGATGCGTTGCGGAGTTTTCTTGAAATGTTACAACTCATAAGTGAAGTACTCTTAATCAGAAATACTTCTCATAATAGGATAAGATGCTTTGTAGTGTTTTCTTTAATGCTTACCTCCCTTATGTGAACTACTCAGATATGAAACACTTCTCACAGTAGGGTAAGATGCTTTGTGTTGTTTTCTTTAATCGTTACCACCCATAAATGAAATACTTTTATCAGAATCACTCATAAATTTGGTACTCGTACAAGAAACACTTAGAATGGTATCTATGCTTTTTCGTTGTCATTTAAGGAATAGTTACAACACTTAAATGAAGTACTCCGAGAAGAAACTCTTCTCGTAGTTATATATGATGTGTTGAGGAATTTTTTGAAAGGCAACCACTCATAAATGAAGTACTTTGATCAGAAGCACTTCTTAGTAGGATATGGTGCTTTGTGGTGTTTTTTTTATTGGTTAGCACCCATAAGTAAAGTACACAGATAAGAAACACTTCCCGCAGTAGGGTAAGATGCTTGGTGATGTTTTATTTAATGGTTACCACCCATAAATGAAGTAGAGCATCAAAATCACTCAAAAATTAAGTACTAGTACAAGAAGCACTTAGAATGGTACTCGATGCTTCTTTGTTGTGTTTTAGTGAATGGTAACAACACTTAAATGAAGTACTCGGAGAAGAAACTCTTCTCATGGTAAGATATGATGCGTTGCGGAGTTTTCTTGAAATGTTACAACACATAAATGAAGTACTCCGATCAGAAATACTTCTCATAGTAGGATAAGATGCTTTGTGGTCATTTCTTTAATGGTACCTCCCGTATGTGAAGTACTCAGATATAAAACACTTCTCACTGTTTGTAAGATGCTTTGTGGTGTTTTCTTGAAAGGTTACCACCCATAAATGAAGTACTCATCAGAATCACTCAAAAATGAAGTTCTCGTACAAGGAGCACTTAGAGTGGTACTCGATGCTTCTTTGTTGTGTTTTAGTGAATGGTAACAACACTTAAATGAAGTACTCGGAGAAGAAACTCTTCTCGTGGAAAGATATGATGCGTTTCAGAGTTTTCTTGAAATGTTACAACACATAAATGAAGTACTCCGATCAGAAATACTTCATAATAGGATATGATGCTTTGTGATGTTTTCTTCAATGGTTACTACAAATAAATGAATTACATTGATAAGAAACACTTCTCGCAGTCGGGTAAAATGCTTTGTGGTGTTTTCTTTAATGATTACCACCCATAAATGAAGTACTCTGATCAGAATCACTAATAAATTAAGTATTCGGACATGAAACACTTTGAGTGGTGTCTATTCTTCTTTGTTTTCTTTTAATGAATGGTTACAATACTTAAATGAAGTACTCGGAGAAGAAACTCTTCTCGTGGAAAGATATGATGCGTTGCGGAGTTTTCTTGAAATTTTACAACTCATAAATGAAGTATTCTTTTTAGAAACACTTCTTAATAGGATATGATGCTTTGTGATGTTTTCTTTAATGCTTTGTGAACTACTTTGATAAGAAACACTTATCGCACTTAGAGTGGTACTCGATGATTCTTTGTTTTCTTTTAATGAATGGTTACAACACATGAAGTACTCGGAGAAGAAACCCTTCTCGTCGTAAGATATGATGCGTTGCGGAGTTTTCTTGAAATGTTACAACTCATAAGTGAAGTACTCTTAATCAGAAATACTTCTCATAATAGGATAAGATGCTTTGTAGTGTTTTCTTTAATGCTTACCTCCCTTATGTGAACTACTCAGATATGAAACACTTCTCACAGTAGGGTAAGATGCTTTGTGTTGTTTTCTTTAATCGTTACCACCCATAAATGAAATACTTTTATCAGAATCACTCATAAATTTGGTACTCGTACAAGAAACACTTAGAATGGTATCTATGCTTTTTCGTTGTCATTTAAGGAATAGTTACAACACTTAAATGAAGTACTCCGAGAAGAAACTCTTCTCGTAGTTATATATGATGTGTTGAGGAATTTTTTGAAAGGCAACCACTCATAAATGAAGTACTTTGATCAGAAGCACTTCTTAGTAGGATATGGTGCTTTGTGGTGTTTTTTTTATTGGTTAGCACCCATAAGTAAAGTACACAGATAAGAAACACTTCCCGCAGTAGGGTAAGATGCTTGGTGATGTTTTATTTAATGGTTACCACCCATAAATGAAGTAGAGCATCAAAATCACTCAAAAATTAAGTACTAGTACAAGAAGCACTTAGAATGGTACTCGATGCTTCTTTGTTGTGTTTTAGTGAATGGTAACAACACTTAAATGAAGTACTCGGAGAAGAAACTCTTCTCATGGTAAGATATGATGCGTTGCGGAGTTTTCTTGAAATGTTACAACACATAAATGAAGTACTCCGATCAGAAATACTTCTCATAGTAGGATAAGATGCTTTGTGGTCATTTCTTTAATGGTACCTCCCGTATGTGAAGTACTCAGATATAAAACACTTCTCACTGTTTGTAAGATGCTTTGTGGTGTTTTCTTGAAAGGTTACCACCCATAAATGAAGTACTCATCAGAATCACTCAAAAATGAAGTTCTCGTACAAGGAGCACTTAGAGTGGTACTCGATGCTTCTTTGTTGTGTTTTAGTGAATGGTAACAACACTTAAATGAAGTACTCGGAGAAGAAACTCTTCTCGTGGAAAGATATGATGCGTTTCAGAGTTTTCTTGAAATGTTACAACACATAAATGAAGTACTCCGATCAGAAATACTTCATAATAGGATATGATGCTTTGTGATGTTTTCTTCAATGGTTACTACAAATAAATGAATTACATTGATAAGAAACACTTCTCGCAGTCGGGTAAAATGCTTTGTGGTGTTTTCTTTAATGATTACCACCCATAAATGAAGTACTCTGATCAGAATCACTAATAAATTAAGTATTCGGACATGAAACACTTTGAGTGGTGTCTATTCTTCTTTGTTTTCTTTTAATGAATGGTTACAATACTTAAATGAAGTACTCGGAGAAGAAACTCTTCTCGTGGAAAGATATGATGCGTTGCGGAATTTTCTTGAAATTTTACAACTCATAAATGAAGTATTCTTTTTAGAAACACTTCTTAATAGGATATGATGCTTTGTGATGTTTTCTTTAATGCTTTGTGAACTACTTTGATAAGAAACACTTATCGCACTTAGAGTGGTACTCGATGATTCTTTGTTTTCTTTTAATGAATGGTTACAACACATGAAGTACTCGGAGAAGAAACCCTTCTCGTCGTAAGATATGATGCGTTGCGGAGTTTTCTTGAAATGTTACAACTCATAAGTGAAGTACTCTTAATCAGAAATACTTCTCATAATAGGATAAGATGCTTTGTAGTGTTTTCTTTAATGCTTACCTCCCTTATGTGAACTACTCAGATATGAAACACTTCTCACAGTAGGGTAAGATGCTTTGTGTTGTTTTCTTTAATCGTTACCACCCATAAATGAAATACTTTTATCAGAATCACTCATAAATTTGGTACTCGTACAAGAAACACTTAGAATGGTATCTATGCTTTTTCGTTGTCATTTAAGGAATAGTTACAACACTTAAATGAAGTACTCCGAGAAGAAACTCTTCTCGTAGTTATATATGATGTGTTGAGGAATTTTTTGAAAGGCAACCACTCATAAATGAAGTACTTTGATCAGAAGCACTTCTTAGTAGGATATGGTGCTTTGTGGTGTTTTTTTTATTGGTTAGCACCCATAAGTAAAGTACACAGATAAGAAACACTTCCCGCAGTAGGGTAAGATGCTTGGTGATGTTTTATTTAATGGTTACCACCCATAAATGAAGTAGAGCATCAAAATCACTCAAAAATTAAGTACTAGTACAAGAAGCACTTAGAATGGTACTCGATGCTTCTTTGTTGTGTTTTAGTGAATGGTAACAACACTTAAATGAAGTACTCGGAGAAGAAACTCTTCTCATGGTAAGATATGATGCGTTGCGGAGTTTTCTTGAAATGTTACAACACATAAATGAAGTACTCCGATCAGAAATACTTCTCATAGTAGGATAAGATGCTTTGTGGTCATTTCTTTAATGGTACCTCCCGTATGTGAAGTACTCAGATATAAAACACTTCTCACTGTTTGTAAGATGCTTTGTGGTGTTTTCTTGAAAGGTTACCACCCATAAATGAAGTACTCATCAGAATCACTCAAAAATGAAGTTCTCGTACAAGGAGCACTTAGAGTGGTACTCGATGCTTCTTTGTTGTGTTTTAGTGAATGGTAACAACACTTAAATGAAGTACTCGGAGAAGAAACTCTTCTCGTGGAAAGATATGATGCGTTTCAGAGTTTTCTTGAAATGTTACAACACATAAATGAAGTACTCCGATCAGAAATACTTCATAATAGGATATGATGCTTTGTGATGTTTTCTTCAATGGTTACTACAAATAAATGAATTACATTGATAAGAAACACTTCTCGCAGTCGGGTAAAATGCTTTGTGGTGTTTTCTTTAATGATTACCACCCATAAATGAAGTACTCTGATCAGAATCACTAATAAATTAAGTATTCGGACATGAAACACTTTGAGTGGTGTCTATTCTTCTTTGTTTTCTTTTAATGAATGGTTACAATACTTAAATGAAGTACTCGGAGAAGAAACTCTTCTCGTGGAAAGATATGATGCGTTGCGGAATTTTCTTGAAATTTTACAACTCATAAATGAAGTATTCTTTTTAGAAACACTTCTTAATAGGATATGATGCTTTGTGATGTTTTCTTTAATGCTTTGTGAACTACTTTGATAAGAAACACTTATCGCACTTAGAGTGGTACTCGATGATTCTTTGTTTTCTTTTAATGAATGGTTACAACACATGAAGTACTCGGAGAAGAAACCCTTCTCGTCGTAAGATATGATGCGTTGCGGAGTTTTCTTGAAATGTTACAACTCATAAGTGAAGTACTCTTAATCAGAAATACTTCTCATAATAGGATAAGATGCTTTGTAGTGTTTTCTTTAATGCTTACCTCCCTTATGTGAACTACTCAGATATGAAACACTTCTCACAGTAGGGTAAGATGCTTTGTGTTGTTTTCTTTAATCGTTACCACCCATAAATGAAATACTTTTATCAGAATCACTCATAAATTTGGTACTCGTACAAGAAACACTTAGAATGGTATCTATGCTTTTTCGTTGTCATTTAAGGAATAGTTACAACACTTAAATGAAGTACTCCGAGAAGAAACTCTTCTCGTAGTTATATATGATGTGTTGAGGAATTTTTTGAAAGGCAACCACTCATAAATGAAGTACTTTGATCAGAAGCACTTCTTAGTAGGATATGGTGCTTTGTGGTGTTTTTTTTATTGGTTAGCACCCATAAGTAAAGTACACAGATAAGAAACACTTCCCGCAGTAGGGTAAGATGCTTGGTGATGTTTTATTTAATGGTTACCACCCATAAATGAAGTAGAGCATCAAAATCACTCAAAAATTAAGTACTAGTACAAGAAGCACTTAGAATGGTACTCGATGCTTCTTTGTTGTGTTTTAGTGAATGGTAACAACACTTAAATGAAGTACTCGGAGAAGAAACTCTTCTCATGGTAAGATATGATGCGTTGCGGAGTTTTCTTGAAATGTTACAACACATAAATGAAGTACTCCGATCAGAAATACTTCTCATAGTAGGATAAGATGCTTTGTGGTCATTTCTTTAATGGTACCTCCCGTATGTGAAGTACTCAGATATAAAACACTTCTCACTGTTTGTAAGATGCTTTGTGGTGTTTTCTTGAAAGGTTACCACCCATAAATGAAGTACTCATCAGAATCACTCAAAAATGAAGTTCTCGTACAAGGAGCACTTAGAGTGGTACTCGATGCTTCTTTGTTGTGTTTTAGTGAATGGTAACAACACTTAAATGAAGTACTCGGAGAAGAAACTCTTCTCGTGGAAAGATATGATGCGTTTCAGAGTTTTCTTGAAATGTTACAACACATAAATGAAGTACTCCGATCAGAAATACTTCATAATAGGATATGATGCTTTGTGATGTTTTCTTCAATGGTTACTACAAATAAATGAATTACATTGATAAGAAACACTTCTCGCAGTCGGGTAAAATGCTTTGTGGTGTTTTCTTTAATGATTACCACCCATAAATGAAGTACTCTGATCAGAATCACTAATAAATTAAGTATTCGGACATGAAACACTTTGAGTGGTGTCTATTCTTCTTTGTTTTCTTTTAATGAATGGTTACAATACTTAAATGAAGTACTCGGAGAAGAAACTCTTCTCGTGGAAAGATATGATGCGTTGCGGAATTTTCTTGAAATTTTACAACTCATAAATGAAGTATTCTTTTTAGAAACACTTCTTAATAGGATATGATGCTTTGTGATGTTTTCTTTAATGCTTTGTGAACTACTTTGATAAGAAACACTTATCGCACTTAGAGTGGTACTCGATGATTCTTTGTTTTCTTTTAATGAATGGTTACAACACATGAAGTACTCGGAGAAGAAACCCTTCTCGTCGTAAGATATGATGCGTTGCGGAGTTTTCTTGAAATGTTACAACTCATAAGTGAAGTACTCTTAATCAGAAATACTTCTCATAATAGGATAAGATGCTTTGTAGTGTTTTCTTTAATGCTTACCTCCCTTATGTGAACTACTCAGATATGAAACACTTCTCACAGTAGGGTAAGATGCTTTGTGTTGTTTTCTTTAATCGTTACCACCCATAAATGAAATACTTTTATCAGAATCACTCATAAATTTGGTACTCGTACAAGAAACACTTAGAATGGTATCTATGCTTTTTCGTTGTCATTTAAGGAATAGTTACAACACTTAAATGAAGTACTCCGAGAAGAAACTCTTCTCGTAGTTATATATGATGTGTTGAGGAATTTTTTGAAAGGCAACCACTCATAAATGAAGTACTTTGATCAGAAGCACTTCTTAGTAGGATATGGTGCTTTGTGGTGTTTTTTTTATTGGTTAGCACCCATAAGTAAAGTACACAGATAAGAAACACTTCCCGCAGTAGGGTAAGATGCTTGGTGATGTTTTATTTAATGGTTACCACCCATAAATGAAGTAGAGCATCAAAATCACTCAAAAATTAAGTACTAGTACAAGAAGCACTTAGAATGGTACTCGATGCTTCTTTGTTGTGTTTTAGTGAATGGTAACAACACTTAAATGAAGTACTCGGAGAAGAAACTCTTCTCATGGTAAGATATGATGCGTTGCGGAGTTTTCTTGAAATGTTACAACACATAAATGAAGTACTCCGATCAGAAATACTTCTCATAGTAGGATAAGATGCTTTGTGGTCATTTCTTTAATGGTACCTCCCGTATGTGAAGTACTCAGATATAAAACACTTCTCACTGTTTGTAAGATGCTTTGTGGTGTTTTCTTGAAAGGTTACCACCCATAAATGAAGTACTCATCAGAATCACTCAAAAATGAAGTTCTCGTACAAGGAGCACTTAGAGTGGTACTCGATGCTTCTTTGTTGTGTTTTAGTGAATGGTAACAACACTTAAATGAAGTACTCGGAGAAGAAACTCTTCTCATGGTAAGATATGATGCGTTGCGGAGTTTTCTTGAAATGTTACAACACATAAATGAAGTACTCCGATCAGAAATACTTCTCATAGTAGGATAAGATGCTTTGTGGTCATTTCTTTAATGGTACCTCCCGTATGTGAAGTACTCAGATATAAAACACTTCTCACTGTTTGTAAGATGCTTTGTGGTGTTTTCTTGAAAGGTTACCACCCATAAATGAAGTACTCATCAGAATCACTCAAAAATGAAGTTCTCGTACAAGGAGCACTTAGAGTGGTACTCGATGCTTCTTTGTTGTGTTTTAGTGAATGGTAACAACACTTAAATGAAGTACTCGGAGAAGAAACTCTTCTCGTGGAAAGATATGATGCGTTGCGGAGTTTTCTTGAAATTTTACAACTCATAAATGAAGTATTCTTTTTAGAAACACTTCTTAATAGGATATGATGCTTTGTGATGTTTTCTTTAATGCTTTGTGAACTACTTTGATAAGAAACACTTATCGCACTTAGAGTGGTACTCGATGATTCTTTGTTTTCTTTTAATGAATGGTTACAACACATGAAGTACTCGGAGAAGAAACCCTTCTCGTCGTAAGATATGATGCGTTGCGGAGTTTTCTTGAAATGTTACAACTCATAAGTGAAGTACTCTTAATCAGAAATACTTCTCATAATAGGATAAGATGCTTTGTAGTGTTTTCTTTAATGCTTACCTCCCTTATGTGAACTACTCAGATATGAAACACTTCTCACAGTAGGGTAAGATGCTTTGTGTTGTTTTCTTTAATCGTTACCACCCATAAATGAAATACTTTTATCAGAATCACTCATAAATTTGGTACTCGTACAAGAAACACTTAGAATGGTATCTATGCTTTTTCGTTGTCATTTAAGGAATAGTTACAACACTTAAATGAAGTACTCCGAGAAGAAACTCTTCTCGTAGTTATATATGATGTGTTGAGGAATTTTTTGAAAGGCAACCACTCATAAATGAAGTACTTTGATCAGAAGCACTTCTTAGTAGGATATGGTGCTTTGTGGTGTTTTTTTTATTGGTTAGCACCCATAAGTAAAGTACACAGATAAGAAACACTTCCCGCAGTAGGGTAAGATGCTTGGTGATGTTTTATTTAATGGTTACCACCCATAAATGAAGTAGAGCATCAAAATCACTCAAAAATTAAGTACTAGTACAAGAAGCACTTAGAATGGTACTCGATGCTTCTTTGTTGTGTTTTAGTGAATGGTAACAACACTTAAATGAAGTACTCGGAGAAGAAACTCTTCTCATGGTAAGATATGATGCGTTGCGGAGTTTTCTTGAAATGTTACAACACATAAATGAAGTACTCCGATCAGAAATACTTCTCATAGTAGGATAAGATGCTTTGTGGTCATTTCTTTAATGGTACCTCCCGTATGTGAAGTACTCAGATATAAAACACTTCTCACTGTTTGTAAGATGCTTTGTGGTGTTTTCTTGAAAGGTTACCACCCATAAATGAAGTACTCATCAGAATCACTCAAAAATGAAGTTCTCGTACAAGGAGCACTTAGAGTGGTACTCGATGCTTCTTTGTTGTGTTTTAGTGAATGGTAACAACACTTAAATGAAGTACTCGGAGAAGAAACTCTTCTCGTGGAAAGATATGATGCGTTTCAGAGTTTTCTTGAAATGTTACAACACATAAATGAAGTACTCCGATCAGAAATACTTCATAATAGGATATGATGCTTTGTGATGTTTTCTTCAATGGTTACTACAAATAAATGAATTACATTGATAAGAAACACTTCTCGCAGTCGGGTAAAATGCTTTGTGGTGTTTTCTTTAATGATTACCACCCATAAATGAAGTACTCTGATCAGAATCACTAATAAATTAAGTATTCGGACATGAAACACTTTGAGTGGTGTCTATTCTTCTTTGTTTTCTTTTAATGAATGGTTACAATACTTAAATGAAGTACTCGGAGAAGAAACTCTTCTCGTGGAAAGATATGATGCGTTGCGGAGTTTTCTTGAAATTTTACAACTCATAAATGAAGTATTCTTTTTAGAAACACTTCTTAATAGGATATGATGCTTTGTGATGTTTTCTTTAATGCTTTGTGAACTACTTTGATAAGAAACACTTATCGCACTTAGAGTGGTACTCGATGATTCTTTGTTTTCTTTTAATGAATGGTTACAACACATGAAGTACTCGGAGAAGAAACCCTTCTCGTCGTAAGATATGATGCGTTGCGGAGTTTTCTTGAAATGTTACAACTCATAAGTGAAGTACTCTTAATCAGAAATACTTCTCATAATAGGATAAGATGCTTTGTAGTGTTTTCTTTAATGCTTACCTCCCTTATGTGAACTACTCAGATATGAAACACTTCTCACAGTAGGGTAAGATGCTTTGTGTTGTTTTCTTTAATCGTTACCACCCATAAATGAAATACTTTTATCAGAATCACTCATAAATTTGGTACTCGTACAAGAAACACTTAGAATGGTATCTATGCTTTTTCGTTGTCATTTAAGGAATAGTTACAACACTTAAATGAAGTACTCCGAGAAGAAACTCTTCTCGTAGTTATATATGATGTGTTGAGGAATTTTTTGAAAGGCAACCACTCATAAATGAAGTACTTTGATCAGAAGCACTTCTTAGTAGGATATGGTGCTTTGTGGTGTTTTTTTTATTGGTTAGCACCCATAAGTAAAGTACACAGATAAGAAACACTTCCCGCAGTAGGGTAAGATGCTTGGTGATGTTTTATTTAATGGTTACCACCCATAAATGAAGTAGAGCATCAAAATCACTCAAAAATTAAGTACTAGTACAAGAAGCACTTAGAATGGTACTCGATGCTTCTTTGTTGTGTTTTAGTGAATGGTAACAACACTTAAATGAAGTACTCGGAGAAGAAACTCTTCTCATGGTAAGATATGATGCGTTGCGGAGTTTTCTTGAAATGTTACAACACATAAATGAAGTACTCCGATCAGAAATACTTCTCATAGTAGGATAAGATGCTTTGTGGTCATTTCTTTAATGGTACCTCCCGTATGTGAAGTACTCAGATATAAAACACTTCTCACTGTTTGTAAGATGCTTTGTGGTGTTTTCTTGAAAGGTTACCACCCATAAATGAAGTACTCATCAGAATCACTCAAAAATGAAGTTCTCGTACAAGGAGCACTTAGAGTGGTACTCGATGCTTCTTTGTTGTGTTTTAGTGAATGGTAACAACACTTAAATGAAGTACTCGGAGAAGAAACTCTTCTCATGGTAAGATATGATGCGTTGCGGAGTTTTCTTGAAATGTTACAACACATAAATGAAGTACTCCGATCAGAAATACTTCTCATAGTAGGATAAGATGCTTTGTGGTTATTTCTTTAATGGTACCTCCCGTATGTGAAGTACTCAGATATAAAACACTTCTCACTGTTTGTAAGATGCTTTGTGGTGTTTTCTTGAAAGGTTACCACCCATAAATGAAGTACTCATCAGAATCACTCAAAAATGAAGTTCTCGTACAAGGAGCACTTAGAGTGGTACTCGATGCTTCTTTGTTGTGTTTTAGTGAATGGTAACAACACTTAAATGAAGTACTCGGAGAAGAAACTCTTCTCGTGGAAAGATATGATGCGTTTCAGAGTTTTCTTGAAATGTTACAACACATAAATGAAGTACTCCGATCAGAAATACTTCATAATAGGATATGATGCTTTGTGATGTTTTCTTCAATGGTTACTACAAATAAATGAATTACATTGATAAGAAACACTTCTCGCAGTCGGGTAAAATGCTTTGTGGTGTTTTCTTTAATGATTACCACCCATAAATGAAGTACTCTGATCAGAATCACTAATAAATTAAGTATTCGGACATGAAACACTTTGAGTGGTGTCTATTCTTCTTTGTTTTCTTTTAATGAATGGTTACAATACTTAAATGAAGTACTCGGAGAAGAAACTCTTCTCGTGGTAAGATATGATGCGTTGCGGAGTTTTCTTGAAATGTTACAACACATAAATGAAGTACTCCGATCAGAAATACTTCTCATAGTAGGATAAGATGCTTTTTGGTCATTTCTTTAATGGTACCTCCCGTATGTGAAGTACTCAGATATAAAACACTTCTCACTGTTTGTAAGATGCTTTGTGGTGTTTTCTTGAAAGGTTACCACCCATAAATGAAGTACTCATCAGAATCACTCAAAAATGAAGTTCTCGTACAAGGAGCACTTAGAGTGGTACTCGATGCTTTTTTGTTGTGTTTTAGTGAATGGTAACAACACTTAAATGAAGTACTCGGAGAAGAAACTCTTCTCGTGGAAAGATATGATGCGTTTCGGAGTTTTCTTGAAATGTTACAACACATAAATGAAGTACTCCGATCAGAAATACTTCATAATAGGATATGATGCTTTGTGATGTTTTCTTCAATGGTTACTACAAATAAATGAATTACATTGATAAGAAACACTTCTCGCAGTCGGGTAAAATGCTTTGTGGTGTTTTCTTTAATGATTACCACCCATAAATGAAGTACTCTGATCAGAATCACTAATAAATTAAGTATTCGGACATTAAACACTTTGAGTGGTGTCTATTCTTCTTTGTTTTCTTTTAATGAATGGTTACAACACTAAAATGAAGTACTCGGAGAAGAAACTCTTCTCGTGGTAAGATATGATGCGTTGCGGAGTTTTCTTGAAATGTTACAACACATAAATGAAGTACTCCGATCAGAAATACTTCTCATAGTAGGATAAGATGCTTTGTGGTCATTTATTTAATGGTTACCTCCCTTATGTGAAGTACTCAGATATGCAACACTTATCAAAGTAGGGTAAGTTGCTTTTTGGTGTTTTCTTTAATCGTTACCATCCATAAATGAAGTACTTTTATCAGAATCACTCATAAATTTGGTACTCGTACAAGAAACACTTAGATTGGTATCTATGCTTTTTCGTTGTCCTTTAAGGAATAGTTACAACACTTAAATGAAGTACTCCGAGAAGAAACTCTTCTCGTAGTTATATATGATGTGTTGAGGAATTTTTTGAAAGGCAACCACTCATAAATGAAGTACTTTGATCAGAAGCACTTCTTAGTAGGATATGGTGCTTTGTGGTGTTTTTTTTATTGGTTACCACCCATAAGTAAAGTACACAGATAAGAAACACTTCTCGCAGTAGGGTAAGATGCTTGGTGATGTTTTATTTAATGGTTACCACCCATAAATGAAGTACTCTCATCAAAATCACTAAGAAATGAAGTACTCGTACAAGAAGCACTTAAAGTGGTACTCGATGCTTCTTTGTTGTGTTTTAGTGAATGGTAACAACACTTAAATGAAGTACTCGGAGAAGAAACTCTTCTCGTGGTAAGATATGATGCGTTGCAGAGTTTTCTTGAAATGTTACAACTCATAAATGAAGTACTCGGATCAGAAATACTTCTCATAGTAGGATAAGATGCTTTGTGGTGATTTCTTTAATCGTTACCTCCCTTATGTGAAGTACTCAGATATGAAACACTTCTCACTGTAGGGTAAGATGCTTTCTGGTGTTTTCTTTAATCGTTACCACCCATAAATGAAATACTTGTATCAGAATCACTCATAAATTAGGTACTCGGACATGAAACACTTAGAGTGGTATCTATGCCTTTTCGTTGTCATTTAAGAAATAGTTACAACACTTAAAAGAAGTACTCGGAGAATAAACTCTTCTCGTGGTTATATATGATGTGTGTGGAATTTTTTGAAAGGCAACCACTCATAAATGAAGTACTTTGATCAGAAACACATCTTAATAGGATATGATTCTTTGTGATGTTTTCTTCAATGGTTACTACCCATAAATGAACTACTTTGATAAGAAGCACTTCTCGCAGTAGGGTATGATGCTTGGTGGTGTTTTATTTAATGGTTACCACCCATAATTGAAGTACTCTCATCAGAATCACTCACAAATGAAGTACTCGTACAAGGAGCACTTAGAGTGGTACTCGATGATTCTTTGTTGTGTTTTAGTGAATGGTAACAACACTTAAATGAAGTACTCGAAGAAGAAACTCTTCTCGTGGTTATATATGATGTGTTGTGGAATTTTTTGAAAGGCAACCACTCATAAATGAAGTACTTTGATCATAAGCACTTCTTAGTAGGATATAGTGCTTTGTGGTGTTTTTTTTATTGGTTACAACCCATAAGTAAAGTACAAAGATAAGAAACACTTCTCGCAATAGGGTAAGATGATTGGTGATGTTTTATTTAATGGTTACCACCCATAAATGAAATACTTTTATCAGAATCACTCATAAATTAGGTACTCGTACATGAAACACTTAGACTGGTATCTATGCTTTTTCGTACATGAAACACTTCTTAATAGGATATGATGCTTTGTGATGTTTTCTTCAATGGTTGCTACCAATAAATGAATTACATTGATAAGAAACACTTATCGCAGTAGGGTAAGATTCTTGGTGATGTTTTATTTAATGATTACCACCCATAAATAATGTACTATCATTAGAATCACTCATAAATGAAGTACTCGTACAAGGAGCACTTAGAGTGGTACTCGATGCTTCTTTGTTGTGTTTTAGTGAATGGTAATAAGACTTAAATGAAGTACTCGGAGAAGAAAGTCTTCTCGTGGTAAGATATGATGCGTTCCGGAGTTTACTTGAAATTTTACAACTCATAAATGAAGTATTCTTATTAGAAACACTTCTTAATAGGATATGATGCTTTGTGATGTTTTCTTTAATGCTTTGTGAACTACTTTGATAAGAAACACTTATCGCAGTAGGGTAAGATGCTTTGTGGTGTTTTCTTGAAAGGTTACCACCCATAAAGGAAGTACTCTCATCAGAATCACTCACAAATGAAGTACTCGTACAAGGAGCACTTAGAGTGGTACTCGATGCTTCTTTGTTGTGTTTTAGTGAATGGTAACAAGACTTAAATGAAGTACTCGGAGAAGAAACTCTTCTTGTGGTAAGATATGATGCGTTGCGGAGTTTTCTTGAAACGTTACAACTCATAAATGAAGTACTCTGATTTGAAACACTTCTTAATAGGATATGATGCTTTGTGATGTTTTCTTCAATGGTTACTACCTATAAATGAATTACATTGATAAGAATCACTTATCGCAGTAGGGTAAGATGCTTGGTGATGTTTTATTTAATGGTTACCACCCATAAAGGAAGTACTCTCATCAGAATCACTCACAAATGAAGTACTCGTACAAGGAGCACTTAGAGTGGTACTCGATGCTTCTTTGTTTTGTTTTAGTGAATGGTAACAAGACTTAAATGAAGTACTCGGAGAAGAAACTCTTCTTGTGGTAAGATATGATGCGTTGCGGAGTTTTCTTGAAACGTTACAACTCATAAATGAAGTACTCTGATTTGAAATACTTCTTAATAGGATATGATGCTTTGTGATGTTTTCTTCAATGGTTACTACCAATAAATGAATTACATTGATAAGAAACACTTATCGCAGTAGGGTAAGATGCTTGGTGATGTTTTATTTAATGGTTACCACCCATAAATGATGTACTCTCATCAGAATCACTCATAAATGAAGTACTCGTACAAGGAGCACTTAGAGTGGTACTCGATGCTGCTTTGTTGTATTTTAGTGAATGGTAACAACACTTAAATGAAGTACTCGGAGAAGAAACTCTTCTCGTGGTAAGATATGATGCGTTGCGGAGTTTTCTTGAAATGTTACAACTCATAAATGAAGTACTCTGATTACAAATAATTCTCATAGTAGGATAAGATGCTTTTTGGTGTTTTCTTTAATCGTTACCACCCATAAATGAAGTACTTTTATAAGAATCACTCATAAATTAGGTACTCGTACATGAAACACTTAGAGTGGTATCTATGCTTTTTCGTGGTCATTTAAGGAATAGTTACAACACTTAAATGAAGTACTCGGAGAAGAAACTCTTCTCGTGGTTATATATGATGTGTTGTGGAATTTTTTGAAAGGCAACCACTCATAAATGAAGTACTTTGATCAGAAGTACTTCTTAGTAGGATATGGTGCTTTGTGGTGTTTTTTTTATTGGTTACCACCCATAAGTAAAGTACACAGATAAGAAACACTTCTCGCAGTTGGGTAAGATGCTTGGTGATGTTTTATTTAATGGTTACCACCCATAAATGAAGTACTCTCATCAAAATCACTCAAAAATTAGGTACTAGTACAAGAAGCACTTAGAATGGTACTCGATTCTTCTTTGTTGTGTTTTAGTGAATGGTAACAACACTTAAATGAAGTACTCGGAGAAGAAACTCTTCTCGTCGTAAGATATGATGCGTTGCGGAGTTTTCTTGAAATGTTACAACACATAAATGAAGTACTCCGATCAGAAATACTTCTCATAGTAGGATAAGATGCTTTGTGGTCATTTCTTTAATGGTTACCTCCCGTATGTGAAGTACTTAGATATAAAACATTTCTCACTGTTTGTAAGATGCTTTGTGGTGTTTACTTGAAAGGTTACCACCCATAAATGAAGTACTCATCAGAATCACTCAAAAATGAAGTACTCGTACAAGGAGCACTTAGAGTGGTACTCGATGCTTCTTTGTTGTGTTTTAGTGAATGGTAACAACACTTAAATGAAGTACTCGGAGAAGAAACTCTTCTCGTGGAAAGATATGATGCGTTGCGGAGTTTTCTTGAAATGTTACAACACATAAATGAAGTACTCCGATCAGAAATACTTCTCATAATAGGATAAGATGCTTTGTGGTCATTTCTTTAATGGTTACCTCCCTTATGTGAAGTACTCAGATATGAAACACTTCTCACTGTAGGGAAAGATGCTTTGTGGTGTTTTCTTGAAAGGTTACCACCCATAAAGGAAGTACTCTCATCAGAATCACTCACAAATGAAGTACTCGTACAAGGAGCACTTAGAGTGGTACTCGATGCTTCTTTGTTGTTTTTTAGTGAATGGTAACAAGACTTAAATGAAGTACTCGGAGAAGAAACTCTTCTCGTGGTAAGATATGATGCGTTGCGGAGTTTTCTTGAAACGTTACAACTCATAAATGAAGTACTCTGATGAGAAACACTTCTTAATAGGATAAGATGCTTTGTGATGTTTTCTTCAATGGTTACTACCAATAAATGAATTACATTGATAAGAAACACTTATCGCAGTAGGGTAAGATGCTTGGTGATGTTTTATTTAATGGTTACCACCCATAAATGATGTACTCTCATCAGAATCACTCATAAATGAAGTACTCGTACAAGGAGCACTTAGAGTGGTACTCGATGCTTCTTTGTTGTATTTTAGTGAATGGTAACAACACTTAAATGAAGTACTCGGAGAAGAAACTCTTCTCGTGGTAAGATATGATGCCTTGCGGAGTTTTCTTGAAATGTTACAACTCATAAATGAAGTACTCTGATCAGAAATACTTCTCATAGTAGGATATGATGCTTTGTAGTGTTTTCTTTAATGGTTACCTCCCTTATGTGAAGTACTCAGATATGAAACACTTAACAAAGTAGGGTAAGATGCTTTTTGATGTTTTCTTTAATCGTTACCACCCATAAATGAAGTTCTTTTATCAGAATCACTCATAGATTAGGTACTCGTAAATGAACACTTTTAGTGGTATCTATGCTTTTTCGTTGTCATTTAAGGAATAGTTACAACACTTAAAGGAAGTACTCCGAGAAGAAACTCTTCTCGTAGTTATATATGATGTGTTGAGGAATTTTTTGAAAGGAAACCACTCATAAATGAAGTACTTTGATCAGAAGCACTTCTTAGTAGGATATGGTGCTTTGTGGTGTTTTTTTTATTGGTTACCACCCATAAGTAAAGTACACCGATAAGAAACACTTCTCGCAGTAGGTTAAGTTGCTTGGTGATGTTTTATTTAATGGTTACCACCCATAAATGAAGTACTCTCATCAGAATCACTAACAAATGAAGTACTCGTACAAGAAGCACTTAAAGTGGTACTCGATGCTTCTTTGTTGTGTTTTAGTGAATGGTAACAACACTTATATGAAGTACTCGGAGAAGAAACTCTTCTCGTGGTAAGATATGATGCGTTGCGGAGTTTTCTTGAAATGTTACAACTCATAAATGAAGTACTCTGATCAGAAATACTTCTCATAGTAGGATAAGATGCTTTGTGGTGATTTCTTTAATCGTTACCTCCCTTATGTGAAGTACTCAGATATGAAACACTTCTCACTGTAGGGCAAGATGCTTTCTGGTGTTTTCTTTAATCGTTACCACCCATAAATGAAATACTTTTATCAGAATCACTCATAAATTAGGTACTCGTACATGAAATACTTAGAGTGGTATCTATGCTTTTTCGTTGTCATTTAAGAAATAGTTACAACACTTAAAAGATGTACTCGGAGAATAAACTCTTCTCGTGGTTATATATGATGTGTGTGGAATTTTTTGAATGGCAACCACTCATAAATGAAGCACTTTGATCATAAACACTTCTTAATAGGATATGATTCTTTGTGATGTTTTCTTTAATGGTTACCACCCATAAATGAAATACTACGATAAGAAGCACTTCTCGCAGTCGGGTAAAATGCTTTGTGGTGTTTTCTTTAATGATTACCACCCATAAATGAAGTACTCTGATCAAAATCACTAATAAATTAAGTATTCGGACATGAAACACTTTGAGTGGTATCTATTCTTCTTTGTTTTCTTTTAATGAATGGTTACAACACTTAAATGAAGTACTCGGAGAAGAAACTCTTCTCGTGGTAAGATATGATGCGTTGCGGAGTTTTCCTGAAATGTTACAACACATAAATGAAGTACTCCGATCAGAAATACTTCTCATAGTAGGATAAGATGTTTTGTGGTCATTTCTTTAATGGTTACCTACCTTATGTGAAGTACTCAGATATGAAACACTTATCAAAGTAGGGTAAGTTGCTTTTTGGTGTTTTCTTAAATCGTTACCACCCATAAATGAAGTACTTTTATCAGAATCACTCATAAATTTGGTACTCGTACAAGAAACACTTAGAGTGGTATCTATGCTTTTTCGTTGTCATTTAAGGAATAGTTACAACACTTAAATGAAGTACTCCGAGAAGAAACTCTTCCCGTAGTTATATACGATGTGTTGAGGAATTTTTTGAAAGGCAACCACTCATAAATGAAGTACTTTGATCAGAAGCACTTCTTAGTAGGATATGGTGCTTTGTGGTGTTTTTTTTATTGGTTACCACCCATAAGTAAAGTACACAGATAAGAAACACTTCTCGCAGTAGGGTAAGATGCTTGGTGATGTTTTATTTAATGGTTACCACCCATAAATGAAGTACTCTCATCAGAATCACTAACAAATGAAGTACTCGTACAAGAAGCACTTAAAGTGGTACTCAATGCTTCTTTGTTGTGTTTTAGTGAATGGTAACAACACTTAAATGAAGTACTCGGAGAAGAAACTCTTCTCGTGGTAAGATATGATGCGTTGCGGAGTTTTCTTGAAATGTGACAACTCATAAATGAAGTACTCTAATCAGAAATACTTCTCATAGTAGGATAAGATGCTTTGTGGTGATTTTCTTTAATCGTTACCTCCCTTATGTGAAGTACTCAGATATGAAACACTTCTCACTGTAGGGTAAGATGCTTTCGGGTGTTTTCTTTAATCGTTACCACCCATAAATGAAATGCTTTTATCAGAATCACTCATAAATTAGGTACTCGTACATGAAACACTTGGAGTGGTATCTATGCTTTTTCGTTGTCATTTAAGAAATAGTTACAACACTTAAATGAAGTACTCCGAGAAGAAACTCTTCTCGTAGTTATATATGATGTGTTGAGGAATTTTTTGAAAGGCAACCACTCATAAATGAAGTACTTTGATCAGAAGCACTTCTTAGTAGGATATGGTGCTTTGTGGTATTTTTTTTATTGGTTACCACCCATAAGTAAAGTACACAGATAAGAAACACTTCTCGCAATAGGGTAAGATGCATGGTGATGTTTTATTTAATGGTTACCACCCATAAATGAAGTTCTCTCATCAGAATCACTAACAAATGAAGTACTCGTACAAGAAGCACTTAAAGTGGTACTCGATGCTTCTTTGTTGTGTTTTAGTGAATGGTAACAACACTTAAATGAAGTACTCGGAGAAGAAACTCTTCTCGTGGTTATATATGATGTGTTGTGGAATTTTTTGAAAGGCAACCACTCATAAATGAAGTACTTTGATCATAAGCACTTCTTAGTAGGATATAGTGCTTTGTGGTGTTTTTTTTATTGGTTACCACCCATAAGTAAAGTACACAGATAAGAAACACTTCTCGCAATTGGGTAAGATGCTTGATGATGTTTTATTTAATGGTTACCACCCATAAATGAAGTACTCTCATGAGAATCACTCATAAATGAAGTACTCGTACATGGTGCACTTAGAGTGGTACTCGATGCTTCTTTGTTGTGTTTTAGCGAATGTTAACAACACTTAAATGAAGTACTCGGAGAAGAAACTATTCTCGTGTTAAGATATGATGCGTTGCAGAGTTTTCTTCAAATGTTACAACTCATAAATGAAGTATTCTCATGAGAAACACTTCTTAATAGGATATGATGGTTTGTGATGTTTTCTTTAATGGTTACCACCCATAAATGAAATACTATGATAAGAAGCACTTCTCGCAGTCGGGTAAAATGCTTTGTGGTGTTTTCTTTAATGATTACCACCCATAAATGAAGTAATCTGATCAAAATCACTAATAAATTAATTATTCGGACAAGAAACACTTTGAGTGGTATCTATTCTTCTTTGTTTTCTTTTAATGAATGGTTACAACACTTAAATGAAGTACTCGGAGAAGAAACTCTTCTCGTGATAATATATGATGTGTTGCGGAGTTTTCCTGAAAGACTACCACTCATAAATGAAATACTATGATCAGAATCACTTCATAGTAGGATATGATGCTTTGTGTTGTTTTTTTAATGGTTACCACCCATGAATGAAGTACTCTTATCAGAATCACTCATAAATGAAGTACTCGTACATAGAGTAGTTAAATGGTTCTTTGTTGTCTAATCAATGCTTCTTCGTTGTGTTTTAGCGATTGGTTACAACACTTAAATGAAGTATTCGGAGATGAAACTCTTCTCGTGATTATATATGATGTGTTGTGGAATTTTCCTGAAAGGTTACCACTCATAAATGAAGTACTCTGATTAGAAACACTTCTTAGTAGGATATGTTTCTTTGTGGTGTTTTTTTTAATGGTTACCACCCATAAGTAAAGTACTTAGATAAGAAACACTTCTCGAAGTAGGGTTAGATGCTTCGTGATGTTTTATTTAATGGTTACCACCCATAAATGAAGTACTCTCATCAGAGTCACTCATAAATGAAGAACTCGTACATTGAGCACTTAGAGTGGTACTCGATGCTTCTTTATTGTGTTTTAGCGAATGGTAACAACACTTAAATGAGGTACTCGGAGAATAAACTCTTCTCGTGGTAAGATATGATGCGTTGCGGAGTTTTCTTGAAATGTTACAACTCATAAATAAAGTATTCTCATCAGAAACATTTCTTAATAGGATATGATGCTTTCTGATGTTTTCTTTAATGATTACCACCCATAAATGAAGTACTCTGATCAGAATCACTAATAAATTAAGTATTCGGACATGAAACACTTTGAGTGGTGTCTATTCTTCTTTGTTTTCTTTTAATGAATGGTTACAACACTTAAATGAAGTACTCGGAGAAGAAACTCTTCTCGTGGTAAGATATGATGCGTTGCGGAGTTTTCTTGAAATGTTACAACACATAAATGAAGTACTCCGATCAGAAATACTTCTCATAGTAGGATAAGATGCTTTGTGGTCATTTCTTTAATGGTACCTCCCATATGTGAAGTACTCAGATATAGAACACTTCTCACTGTTTGTAAGATGCTTTGTGGTGTTTTCTTGAAAGGTTACCACCCATAAATGAAGTACTCATCAGAATCACTCAAAAATGAAGTACTCGTACAAGGAGCACTTAGAGTGGTACTCGATGCTTCTTTGTTGTGTTTTAGTGAATGGTAACAACACTTAAATGAAGTACTCGGAGAAGAAACTCTTCTCGTGGTAAGATATGATGCGTTGCGGAGTTTTCTTGAAATGTTACAACACATAAATGAAGTACTCCGATAAGAAATAATTCTCATAGTAGGATAAGATGCTTTATGGTCATTTCTTTAGTGGTTACCTCCCTTATGTGAAGTACTCAGATATGAAACACTTATCAAAGTAGGGTAAGTTGCTTTTTGGTGTTTTCTTTAATCGTTACCACCCATAAATGAAGTACTTTTATCAGAATCACTCATAAATTTGGTACTCGTACAAGAAACAATTAGAGTGGTATCTATGCTTTTTCGTTGTCATTTAAGGAATAGTTACAACACTTAAATGAAGTACTCCGAGAAGAAACTCTTCTCGTAGTTATATATGATGTGTTGAGGAATTTTTTGAAAGGCAACCACTCATAAATGAAGTATTTTGATCAGAAGCACTTCTTAGTAAGATATGGTGCTTTGTGGTGTTTTTTTTATTGGTTACCACCCATAAGTTAAGTACATAGATAAGAAACACTTCTCGCAGTTGGGTAAGATGCTTGGTGATGTTTTATTTAATGGTTACCACCCATAAATGAAGAACTCTCATCAAAATCACTAAGAAATGAAGTACTCGTACAAGAAGCACTTAAAGTGGTACTCGATGCTTCTTTGTTGTGTTTTAGTGAATGGTAACAACACTTAAATGAAGTACTCGGAGAAGAAACTCTTCTCGTGGTAAGATATGATGCGTTGCGGAGTTTTCTTGAAATGTGACAACTCATAAATGAAGTACTCTAATCAGAAATACTTCTCATAATAGGATAAGATTCTTTGTAGTGTTTTCTTTAATGCTTACCTCCCTTATGTGAACTACTCAGATATGAAACACTTCTCACAGTAGGGTAAGATGCTTTGTGTTGTTTTCTTTAATCGTTACCATCCATAAATGAAATACTTTTATCAGAATCACTCATAAATTAGGTACTCGTACATGAAACACTTAGAGTGATATCTATGCTTTTTCGTTGTCATTTAAGGAATAGTTACAACACTTAAATGAAGTACTCCGAGAAGAAACTCTTCTCGTAGTTATATATGATGTGTTGTGGAATTTTTTGAAAGGCAACCACTCATAAATGAAGTACTTTGATCAGAAGCACTTCTTAGTAGGATATGGTGCTTTGTGGTGTTTATTTTATTGGTTAGCACCCATAAGTAAAGTACAAGAAGCACTTAGAATGGTACTCGATGCTTCTTTGTTGTGTTTTAGTGAATGGTAACAACACTTAAATGAAGTACTCGGAGAAGAAACTCTTCTCGTGGTAAGATATGATGCGTTGCGGAGTTTTCTTGAAACGTTACAACTCATAAATGAAGTACTTTGATGAGAAAAACTTCTTAATAGGATATGATGCTTTGTGATGTTTTCTTCAATAGTTACTACCAATAAATGAACTACATTGATAAGAAACACTTATCGCAGTAGGGTAAGATGCTTGGTGATGTTTTATTTAATGGTTACCACCCATAAATGATGTTCTCTCATCAGAATCACTCATAAAAGAAGTACTCGTACAAGGAGCACTTAGAGTGGTACTCGATGCTTCTTTGTTGTATTTTAGTGAATGGTAACAACACTTAAATTAAGTACTCGGAGAAGAAACACTTCTCGTGGTAAGATATGATGCGTTACGGAGTTTTCTTGAAATGTTACAACTCATAAATGAAGTACTCTGATCAGAAATACTTCTCATAGTAGGATAAGATGCTTTGTAGTATTTTCTTTAATGGTTACCTCCCTTATGTGAAGTACTCAGATATGAAACACTAATCAAAGTAGGGTAAGTTGCTTTTTGGTGTTTTCTTTAATCGTTACCACCCATAAATGAAGTACTTTTATCAGAATCACTCATAAATTTGGTACTCGTACAAGAAACACTTAGAGTGGTATCTATGCTTTTTCGTTGTCATTTAAGGAATAGTTACAACACTTAAATGAAGTACTCCGAGAAGAAACTCTTCTCGTAGTTATATATGATGTGTTGAGGAATTTTTTGAAAGGAAACCACTCATAAATGAAGTACTTTGATCAGAAGCACTTCTTAGTAGGATATGGTGCTTTGTGGTGTTTTTTTTATTGGTTACCACCCATAAGTAAAGTACACAGATAAGAAACACTTCTCGCAATAGGGTAAGATGCTTGGTGATGTTTTATTTAATGGTTACCACCCATAATTGAAGTACTCTCATCAGAATCACTAACAAATGAAGTACTTGTACAAGAAGCACTTAAAGTGGTACTCGATGCTTCTTTGTTGTGTTTTAGTGAATTGTAACAACACTTAAATGAAGTACTCGGAGAAGAAACTCTTCTCGTGGTACGATATGATGCGTTGCGGAGTTTTCTTGAAATGTTACAACTCATAAATGAAGTACTCTGATCAGAAATACTTCTCATAGTAGGATAAGATGCTCTGTGGTGATTTATTTAATCGTTACCTCCCTTATGTGAAGTACTCAGATATGAAACAATTCTCACTGTATGGTAAGATGCTTTCTGGTGTTTTCTTTAATCGTTACCACCCATAAATGAAGTACTTTTATCAGAATCACTCATAAATTTGGTACTCGTGCAAGAAACACTTAGAGTGGTATCTATGCTTTTTCGTTGTCATTTAAGGAATAGTTACAACACTTAACTGAAGTACTCCGAGAAGAAACTCTTCTCGTAGTTATATATTATGTGTTGAGGAGTTTTTGAAAGGCAACCACTCATAAATGAAGTACTTTGATCAGATGCACTTCTTAGTAGGATATGGTACTTTGTGGTGTTTTTTTTATTGGTTACCACCCATAAATGAGGTACTCTGATCAAAATCACTAATAAATTAAGTATTCGGACATGAAACACTTTGAGTGGTATCTATTCTTCTTTGTTTTCTTTTAATGAATGGTTACAACACTTAAATGAAGTACTCGGAGAAGAAACTCTACTCGTGGTAATATATGATGTGTTGCGGAGTTTTCCTGAAAGATTACCACTCATAAATGAAATACTATGATCAGAATCACTTCATATTAGGATATGATGCTTTGTGTTGTTTTTTTAATGGTTACCACCCATGAATGAAGTACTCTTATCAGAATCACTCATAAATGAAGTACTTGTACATAGAGCAGTTAAATGGTTCTTTGTTGTGTACTCAATGCTTCTTCGTTGTGTTTTAGCGATTGGTTACAACACTTAAATGAAGTATTCGGAGATGAAACTCTTCTCGTGGTTATATATGATGTGTTGTGGAATTTTCCTGAAAGGTTACCACTCATAAATGAAGTACTCCGATCAGAAACACTTCTTAGTAGGATATGATGCTTTGTGGTGTTTTTTTTAATGGTTACCATCCATAAGTAAAGTACTTAGATAAGAAACACTTCTCGAAGTAGGGTAAGATCCTTCGTGATGTTTTATTTAATGGTTACCACCCATAAATGAAGTACTCTCATCAGAGTCACTCATAAATGAAGAACTCGTACATGGAGCACTTAGAGTGGTACTTGATGATTCTTTGTTGTGTTTTAGTGAATGGTAACAACACTTAAATGAAGTACTCGGAGAAGAAACTCTTCTCGTGGTAAGATATAATGCGTTGCGGAGTTTTCTTGAAATGTTACAACTCATAAGTGAAGTACTCTGATCAGAAATACTTCTCATAATAGGATAAGATGCTTTGTAGTGTTTTCTTTAATGCTTAACTCCCTTATGTGAAGTACTCAGATTTGAAACACTTCTCACAGTAGGGTAAGATGCTTTGTTGTGTTTTCTTTAATCGTTACCACCCATAAATGAAATACTTTTATTAGATTCACTCATAAATTAGGTACTCGTACATGAAACACTTAGAGTGGTATCTATACTTTTTCGTTGTCATTTAAGGAATAGTTACAACACTTAAATGAAATACTCGGAGAAGAAACTCTTCTCGTGGTTATATATAATGTGTGTGGAATTTTTTGAAAGGCAACCACTCATAAATGAAGTACTTTGATCAGAAGCACTTCTTAGTAGGATATGGTGCTTTGTGGTGTTTTTTTATTGGTTACCACCCATAAGTAAAGTACACAGATAAGAAACACTTCTCGCAGTAGTGTAAGATGCTTGGTGATTTTTTATTTAATGGTTACCACCCATAAATGAAGGACTCTCATCAGAATCACTCAGAAATGAAGTACTCGTATATGGAGCACTTAGAGTGGTACTTGATGATTCTTTGTTGTGTTTTAGTGAATGGTAACAACACTTAAATGAAGTACTCGGAGAAGAAACTCTTCTCGTGGTAAGATATAATGCGTTGCGGAGTTTTCTTGAAATGTTACAACTCATAAGTGAAGTACTCTGATCAGAAATACTTCTCATCATAGGATAAGATGCTTTGTAGTGTTTTCTTTAATGGTTACCACCCATAAATGAAATACAATGATAAGAAGCACTTCTCGCAGTCGGGTAAAATGCTTTGTGGTGTTTTCTTTAATGATTACCACCCATAAATGACATACTCTGATCAAAATCACTAATAAATAAAGTATTCGGAAATGAAACACTATGAGTGGTATCTATTCTTCTTTGTTTTCTTTTAATGAATGGTTACAACACTTAAATGAAGTACTCGGAGAAGAAATTCTTCTCGTGGTGAGATATGATGTGTTGCGGAGTTTTCTTGAAATGTTACAACTCATAAATGAAGTACTCTGATCAGAAATACTTCTCATAATAGGATAAGATGCTTTGTAGTGTTTTCTTTAATGCTTAACTCCCTTATGTGAAGTACTCAGATATGAAACACTTCTCACAGTAGGGTAAGATGCTTTGTGGTGTTTTCTTTAATCGTTATCACCCATAAATGAAATACTTTTATCAGAATCACTCATAAATTTGGTACTCGTACAAGAAACACTTAGAATGGTATCTATGCTTTTTCGTTGTCATTTAAGGAATAGTTACAACACTTAAATGAAGTACTCCGAGAAGAAACTCTTCTCGTAGTTATATATGATGTGTTGAGGAATTTTTTGAAAGGCAACCACTCATAAATGAAGTACTTTGATCAGAAGCACTTCTTAGTAGGATATGGTGCTTTGTGGTGTTTTTTTTATTGGTTAGCACCCATAAGTAAAGTACACAGATAAGAAATACTTCCCGCAGTAGGGTAAGATGCTTGGTGATATTTTATTTAATGGTTACCACCCATAAATGAAGTAGAGCATCAAAATCACTCAAAAATTAAGTACTAGTACAAGAAGCACTTAGAATGGTACTCGATGCTTCTTTGTTGTGTTTTAGTGAATGGTAACAACACTTAAATGAAGTACTCGGAGAAGAAACTCTTCTCATGGTAAGATATGATGCGTTGCGGAGTTTTCTTGAAATGTTACAACACATAAATGAAGTACTCCGATCAGAAATACTTCTCATAGTAGGATAAGATGCTTTGTGGTCATTTCTTTAATGGTACCTCCCGTATGTGAAGTACTCAGATATAAAACACTTCTCACTGTTTGTAAGATGCTTTGTGGTGTTTTCTTGAAAGGTTACCACCCATAAATGAAGTACTCATCAGAATCACTCAAAAATGAAGTTCTCGTACAAGGAGCACTTAGAGTGGTACTCGATGCTTCTTTGTTGTGTTTTAGTGAATGGTAACAACACTTAAATGAAGTACTCGGAGAAGAAACTCTTCTCGTGGAAAGATATGATGCGTTTCAGAGTTTTCTTGAAATGTTACAACACATAAATGAAGTACTCCGATCAGAAATACTTCATAATAGGATATGATGCTTTGTGATGTTTTCTTCAATGGTTACTACAAATAAATGAATTACATTGATAAGAAACACTTCTCGCAGTCGGGTAAAATGCTTTGTGGTGTTTTCTTTAATGATTACCACCCATAAATGAAGTACTCTGATCAGAATCACTAATAAATTAAGTATTCGGACATGAAACACTTTGAGTGGTGTCTATTCTTCTTTGTTTTCTTTTAATGAATGGTTACAATACTTAAATGAAGTACTCGGAGAAGAAACTCTTCTCGTGGAAAGATATGATGCGTTGCAGAGTTTTCTTGAAATTTTACAACTCATAAATGAAGTATTCTTTTTAGAAACACTTCTTAATAGGATATGATGCTTTGTGATGTTTTCTTTAATGCTTTGTGAACTACTTTGATAAGAAACACTTATCGCACTTAGAGTGGTACTCGATGATTCTTTGTTTTCTTTTAATGAATGGTTACAACACATGAAGTACTCGGAGAAGAAACCCTTCTCGTCGTAAGATATGATGCGTTGCGGAGTTTTCTTGAAATGTTACAACTCATAAGTGAAGTACTCTTAATCAGAAATACTTCTCATAATAGGATAAGATGCTTTGTAGTGTTTTCTTTAATGCTTACCTCCCTTATGTGAACTACTCAGATATGAAACACTTCTCACAGTAGGGTAAGATGCTTTGTGTTGTTTTCTTTAATCGTTACCACCCATAAATGAAATACTTTTATCAGAATCACTCATAAATTTGGTACTCGTACAAGAAACACTTAGAATGGTATCTATGCTTTTTCGTTGTCATTTAAGGAATAGTTACAACACTTAAATGAAGTACTCGGAGAAGAAACTCTTCTCGTGGTTATATATAATGTGTGTGGAATTTTTTGAAAGGCAACCACTCATAAATGAAGTACTTTGATCAGAAGCTCTTTTAGTAGGATATGATTCTTTTTGGTGTTTTTTTTATTGGTTACCACCCATAAGTAAAGTACACAGATAAGAAACACTTCTCGCAGTAGGGTAAGATGCTTGGTGTTTTTTATTTAATGGTTACCTCCTGTAAATGAAGTACTCTCATCAGAATCACTCATAAATGAAGTACTCGTACATGAAGCACTTAGAGTGGTACTCGATGCTTCTTTAGTGTGTTTTAGCGAATGGTAACAACACTTAAATGAAGTACTCGGAGAAGAAAGTCTTCTCGTGGTAAGATATGATGCGCTGCGGAGTTTTCTTGAAATGTTACAACTCATAAATGAAGTACTCTGATCAGAAATACTTCTCATAGTAGGATATGATGCTTTGTGATGATTTCTTTAATGGTTACCTCCCTTATGTGAAGTACTCAGATAAGAAACACTTCTCACTGTAGGGTAAGATACTTTGTGCTGTTTTCTTTAATGGTTACCACCCGTAAATGAAGTACTTTCATCAGAGTCACTCATAAATTAAGAACTCGTACATAGAGCACTTAGAGTGGTACTCGATGCTGCTTTGTTGTGTTTTAGCGAATGGTAACAACACTTAAATGAAGTACTCGGAGAAGAAACTCTTCTCGTGGTAAAATATGATTTGTTGCGGAGTTTTCTTGAAATATTACATCTCATAAATGAAGTATTCTGATCAGAAACACTTCTCATAGTAGGATAAGATGATTTGTGGTGTTTTTTTAATGGTTACCACCCATGAATGAAGTACTCTTATCAGAATCACTCATAAATTAAGTACTCATACAAGGAGAAGTTAAATGGTTCTTTGTTGTGTACTCGATGCTTCTTCCTTGTGTTTTAGTGATTGGTTACAACACTTAAATGAAGTATTCCGAGAAGAAACTCTTCTCGTGGTTATATATGATGTGTTGTGGAATTTTCTTGAAAGGTTACCACTCAAAAATGAAGTACTCCGATCAGAAACACTTCTTTGTAGGATATGATGCTTTGTGGTGTTTTTTTTAATGTTTACCCCCCATAAGTAAAGTACTCAGATAAGAAACACTTCTCGTAGTAGGGTAAGATGCTTCGTGATGTTTTATTTAATGGTTACCACCCATAAATGAAGTACTTTCATCAGAGTCACTCATAAATGAAGAACTCGTACATGGAGCACTTAGAGTGGTACTCGATGCTTCTTCGTTCTGTTTTAGGGATTGGTTACAACACTTAAATGAAGTATTCAGAGAAGAAACTCTTCTCGTGGTTATATATGATGGAATTTTCTTGAAAGGTTACCACTCATAAATGAAGTACTCCGATCAGAAACACTTCTTAGTAGGATATTATGCTGTGGTATTTTCTTTAATTGTTACAACCCATAAATGAAGTACTCTGATCAAAATCACTCATAAATTAGGTACTCGGACATGAAACACTTAAAGTGGTATCTATGCTTCTTCGTTGTCATTTAAGGAATGGTTACAACACTTAAATGAAGTACTCGGAGAAGAAACTCTCTCGTTGTAATATATGATGTGTTGTGGAGTTTTCTTGAAAGGTTACCACTCATAAATGAAGTACTATGATCAGAAACACTTCTTAGTAGGATTTGATGATTTGTGGTGTTTTCATTTTTTATTACAATCCATAAATGAAGTACTCAGATAAGAAACACTTCTCGCATTATGATAAGATGCTTTGAGTTGTTTTCGTTAATGGTTACTTTCCATAAATTAAGTACTTTGATCGAAATCACTCATAAATTAAGTACTCGGACTTGAAACACTTAAGTGGTCTCTATACTTCTTTGTTTTCTTTTAATGAATTGTTACAACACTTAAATGAAGTACTCGTAGATTAAATTCTTCTCGTGGTTATATATGATGTGTTGCGGAGATTTCTTGAAAGATTACCACTCATAAATAAAGTACTATGATGAGAAACACTTCTTAGTAGGATATGATGCTTTGTGGTATTTTCTTAATGGTTACCACCCATGAATGAAGTACTCTCATCAGAGGCACTCATAAATTAAATACTCGTACATGGAGCACTGAAATGGTTCTTTGTTGTGTAATCGATGTTTCTTTGTTGTGTTTTAGTTTATGGTTACAACACTTAAATGAGGTACTCAGAGAATAAACTCTTCTTGTGGTAAGATATGTTGTTTTGTGAAGTTTTCTTGAAAGGTTATCACTTATAAATGAAGTACTATGATTAGAAACACTTCTTAGTAGGATATGATATTTTGTGGTGTTTTCTTTAATGGTTACACCCATAAATGATGTACTCAAATAAGAAACACTTCTCGTAGTAGGGTAAGATGTTTTGTGATGTTTTATTTAATGGTTTTAATCAATGGTTACAACACTTAAATGAAGTACTTGAAGAATAAATTCTTCTCGTGGTAAGATATGATGCTTTGTGAAGTTTTCTTGAAATGTTACCACTCATAAATATACTATGATGAGAAATATTTTTTAGTAGGATATGAAGCTTTGTGGAATTTTGTTTAATGATCACTACCCATGAATAATGTACTTAGGTAAGAAACATTTCTAGAAGTAGTATACGATGCATTGTGGTGTTTTATTTAATTATTACAAACCCTAAAATGAAGTACTCTGATGAAAATCGCTCATAAATTAGATACTCGGACATGAAACACTTAGAGTGGTATCTATGCTTCTTCGTTGTCATTTAATGAAAGGTTACAACACTTGAATGAAGTACTCGGAGAAGAACTCTTCTCGTGGTTATGTATGATGTGCTGTGGAGTTTTCTTAAAAGGGAACCACTCATAAATGAAGTACTATGATCAGAACACTTCTTAGTAGGATATGAAGCTTTGTGGTGTTTTCTTTAGTGATTACCATTCATAAGTGAAGTACTCAGAAAAGAAACACTTCTCGCTTTAGGATAAGATGCTTTGAGTTGTTTTCTTTAATGGTTATCATCCATAAATGAAGTACTCTCATCAGAATCACTCATAAATTAAGTACTCGTACATGGAGCACTTTGAGTGGTACTTGATGCTTCTTTGATGTATTTTAATCAATGGTTACAACACTTAAATGAAGTACTCGAAGAATAAACTCTTCTCGTGGTAAGATATGATGCTTTGTGAAGTTTTCTTGAAATGTTACCACTCATAAATAAAGTACTATAATGAGAAACACTTTTTAGTAGGATATGAAGCTTTGTGGTGTTTTCCTAAATGGTTACCACCCATGAATGATGTACTCAGATAAGAAACACTTCTAGCAATAGGGTACGATGCTTTGTGGTATTTTTTTCTTTAATTGTTACAACCATTAAATAAAGTACTTTGGTCAAAATCACTCATAAATGAAGTATTCTGATCAGAAACACTTCTGAGTAGTATATGATTCTTTGTGGTGTTTTCTTTAATGATTATCATCCATAAATAAAGTACTCAGATATGAAACACTTCTCGCTTTAGGATAAGATGCTTTGAGAAGTTTTCTTTAATGGTTACCACCCATAAATTTAGTATTTTGATCGGAATCACTCATAAATTAAGTACTCGGACATTAAACACCTAGAGTGGTATCTATGCTTCTTAGTTGTATTTTAATGAATGGTTACAATAATGAAATGAAGTACACGGAGATGGAACCCTTCTCGTGGTAATATTTGATGTGTTGTGAAATTTATTTGAAAGGTTACCACTCATAAATTAAGTATTCTTATCAGAAAACACTTCTTAGTAGGATATAATGCTTTGTGGTATTTTTTTAATGGTTACCACCCATGAATGAAGCACTTAGAGTAGTACTCGATGCTTCTTTGTTGTGTTTTAGTAAATGGTAACAACACTTAATTGAAGTACTCGGAGAAGAAACTCTTCTCGTGGTAAGATATGATGCGTTGTGGAGTTATCTTGAAAGGTTATAACTCATAAATGAAGTACTCTCATCTGAAATACTTCTCATTGTAGAATATGATGCTTTGTGGTATTTTCTGTAATGGTTACCACCATTAAGTGAAGTACTCAGATACGAAACACTTCTCACAGTAGGGTAAGATGCTTTGTGGTGTTTTCTTTAATGGTTGTCACCCATAAATGAAGTACTATGATCAAAATCACTCGTAAATTAGGTACTCGGATATGAAACACTCAGAGTGGTATCTATGTTTCTTCGTTGTAATTTAATGAATAGTTACAACACTTAAATGAAGTAATCGGAGAAGAAACTCTTCACGTTGTTATATATGATGTGTTGTGGAGTTTTCTTGAAAGATGAACACTCATAAATGAAGTACTCTGATCAGAAACACATCTTAGTAGGATATGATGCTTTGTAGTGTTTTTTTAATGATTACCACCCATATGTAAAGTACTCAAATAAGAAACACTGCTCGTAGTACGATAAGATGCTTTGTGATGTTTTATTTAATGGTTACCACCCATAAATGAAGTACTCTCATCAGAATCACTCATAAATTAAGTACTCGTACATGGAGCACTTAGATTGGTACTCGATGCTTCTTTGATGTGTTTTAGTGAATGGTTACAACACTTAAATGAAGTACTCGGAGAATAAACTCTTCTCGTGGTAAGATATGATGCTTTGTGAAGTTTTCTTGAAAGGTTACCACTCATAAATGAAGTACTATGATGAGAAACATTTCTTAGTAGGATATGAAGCTTTGTGGTATTTTTTTAATAGTTACCACCCATGAATGATGTACTCAGATAAGAAATACTTTTAGAAGTATGGTACGATGCTTTGTGGTATTTTCTTTAATTATTACAACCCATAAATGAAGTACTCTGATCAAAATCACTCATAAATTAGGTACTCGGACATGAAACACTTAGAGTGGTATCTATGCTTCTTCGTTGTCATTTAATGAATGGTTACAACACTTAAATGAAGTACTCGGAGATTAAACTCTTCTCGTTGTAAGATATGATGCTTTGTGAAGTTTTTTTGAAAGATTACCACTCATAAATGAAGTACTATGATGAGAAACACTTCTTAGTACGATATGACGCTTTGTGGTATTTTATTTAATGGTTACTACCCATGAATGATGTACTATGTTAAGAAACACTTCTAGCAGTAGGGTACGATGCTTTGTGCTGTTTTCTTTAATGGTTACCACCCATAAATGAAGTACTCTCATCAAAATCACTCATAAATTAAGTACTCGTACATGGAGCACTTAGATTGGTGCTCAATGCTTCTTTGATGTGTTTTAGTGAATTGTTGCAATACTTAAATGATGTACTCTGAGAATAAACTCTTCTCGTGGTAAGATATGATGCTTTCTGAAATTTTCTTGAAAGGTTACCACTCATAAATGAAGTACTATGATGAGAAACAATTTTTAGTAAGATATGATGCTTTGTGGTGTTTTCTTTAAGGGAAAAACTTAGATATGATGCTTTGTGGTGTTTTCTTTAAGGGAAAAACTTAGGTACACAAGATGGGTGCTCCCTAGGTACTCCACTCAATCTCTACCATTTGATTGGAATCTATGGTGCGAATCTCAATGCAATCAAATGGTAGAGATTGAGTGGAGTACCTAGAGAGCACCCATCTTGGTGTACCTAAGTGTTTCCCTTTCTTTAATGATTACCATCAATAAATGAAGTACTCAGATAAGAAACACTTCTCGCATTAGGATAATATGCTTTGAGATGTTTTTTTTAATGGTTACCACCCATAAAATTAAGTACTTTGATCGGAATCACTCATAAATTAAGTACTCGAACATGAAACACCTACAGTTGTATCTATGCTTCTCCGTTGTATTTTAATTAATGGTTACAATACTTAAATGAAGTACAAGGAGATAAAACTCTTCTCGTGGTAATATTTGATGTGTTGTGGAGTTTTCTTGAAAGTTTACCACTCATAAATGAAGTACTCTGATCAGAAATACTTCTTAATAGGATATGACGATTTGTGGTATTTTCTTTAATGGTTAGCACCCATAAATGAAATACTATGATAAGAAACACTTCTCGCAGTAGGGTAAGATGCTTTGTGGTATTTTCTTTAATGGTTACCATCCATAAATGAAGTACTTTGATCAAAATCATTCATAAATTAAGTACTCGGACATCAAAATAGTTTCTCATACATGCTCTCTGTACACATAGCTCTCCTATTTATAGAATTAACAGAAACCTTAATCAACTAATTATCCTAAGTCCTAACTAATTATACTAAGATCTACTATGACAGATTGTGACAGTGTGACTGAGTATATGGCATCTGTGTGTTAATAAAAAGAATGGTTAAAAAGTGCTATTATTTATTATTTATAAGAATAACAGTATTATTTGATAAATTATTATTTTTTATTAATATATTAGAACTCGTGTGTCTCCTCTTTTTCCATTAATTTTTCTCTTGTAGTTGAGGTGAAATACAAATTAGACACAGTAATGATTGAGAAGAATAAGAATTTCAGAAGTTACTTTCACTGTTGGTAGATTATTGTTAAAAAAATTGTTATTCTCTTTTCACTATTTCCCTATTCCTACTACTAATTAAACTATCGAAATTACGTTATTTGGCATTATTCTTCTTTTGTTATTTCATGTTTTCTAACATTCAAAAACAAAATATCAGTTATTTTAACTATTTTATATTCCTATAGGAATAATTAATTTAATAAATAACATACGATTTAATTTAATTTAATGGTCAAAATTGATAAATATGTTATTTGATGTTGTACAGCTTGAATAATTTATATGTTTATGTATTATAAAGAAAGCGTTATATTCAAATAATATTAGAATCATTAATATCATACTCGCCAAATTGCAACAGGCTTCAGTAACATACGACCTGGACTTGAAATTTTAATATTTTGTTCCCTTTTTTTTTTTGTTAATGAAATGTATGTGATGAGAAAATATCTTCTCTTTGGCTGTTTGGCATCTTGAAAGCAGAGATATCCGTTTCTCTCAGCTACCGCTAGCCATTGAGAAAAAAATGGCGCTACCTCGCATCATATCTCCGCCTCGTCTCTTATCTCCCATGAGCATCCCCTCTCAATTTCGAAAAAAGCCCATTCGCTCCGTTCTCCGATCCAAAGAGAGCGCCACCTTGCTCCCCTCTCAGTCATCACTGGTCGACTTCTCAAATTGGCTGCTCTCCAAAGGCGGAGTGGCTCCCTCTGTCAAGCCGGGCTCGGTGCCGGAGGGGTTAGGTCTCATTGCACAGAGAGATATTTCAAGAAACGAGGTGGTGGTAGAGGTGCCCAAGAAGCTCTGGATTGATGCCGATACAGTTGCCACATCAGCTATGGGTCGGGTCTGCGGTGGCCTCAGACCATGGGTTTGCATTGCATTGTTCCTTTTAAGAGAGAGAGCACTTGGTGATGCTTCACCATGGAAGCCGTACCTAAGTGTTCTCCCTTCCTCTACTGATTCCACCATCTTTTGGTGAGTTAGGCAGTTAGCAAATGTTAAATGCTATTTATACTTTCAGAAAGCAGGTTGTCTTAGATTGTCCATGATAATTAGAATTTTGATGCGAGTGTAATTTTTTGGTGGTTCCAGTGCAGGTCAGAAGAGGAGCTTTCTCTGATACAAGGTAGAACAAACTTGTTTTGACTCAGTTTTCCTCAATTCTGATTAAAGATTGTTAAAATTGAGGAAAAAATAAAACGAAGTTAATGTTTCAGGCCAGCATATTATTCACAAGATGGATGAAATCCAAATTTTTAGGTCAAATGAACTATTTCTATTGAAACATTAATCACCAAAACTACCAAGTCAGCATTACTGCATAGTGAGATCTTTTTCTTATGCTTCAGGAGTAAAACTGTGGAAGTTTCACACCCAAGAAGAACTTGATGATATTTCAAGAACCATGTGTATATCTTACTCATTTAGTTAATAGATACGCCTCCATGTGATAAATAAAGACCCAAGGAAATAATGTTTGTTTTCTAGTGTATATTAGTTGGTTGATTTATGACCAACAACATATATTTAATTAGGGATTGCATGGCACCCTGATAATTATTTTTTTAGCCTGGTATGTCAATTGCATCTATAAAATGAGAATCTAAAAGTTGTGTCTTCTCTAGGAACACAATTATTGAGCACCACAATTGGTGTGATGGAGTATGTGCAAAGTGAATTTGCCAAGGTGGAAGAAGAGATAATACTTAAAAACAAAGATCTCTTTCCAGGCTCCATAACATGTGATGATTTCTTGTGGGCGTTTGGAATACTGAGATCAAGAGCATTTTCACGGTTACGTGGCGACAACCTTGCACTCATTCCATTTGCTGATCTTGTAGGTTCTTCAAACATGAAAGTTTGCATTCTGTGCTCAAGGCGCATATGGCTCTCTCTCTTGTGCTTACGTTTTTTAAAATATACTTTTGGTATAACAGATTAATCATGACCCGGCCATTACTTCAGAAGATTTAGCATGGGAAATCAAAGGGAAAGGTCTTTTCGGGAGGGACCAGGTTTTCTCGTTGAGAGCCCCACTCTTCGTGAAGTCTGGAGAGCAGGTGAATATCAAACATGAAAGTTTGTTTGGCTTTATTCGGCACCTGTGATAAATATAAGTTTAAGGAAATGGTGTATTACCATTGCTTTCCCATAATTATTGTAGCAATCTGACAGAAAGCTGCTTCTGACAGGTATGCATCCAGTATGACATGGAGAAGAGCAATGCGGAGCTGGCACTTGACTATGGTTTCATTGAATCAAACCTTAATCGGGAAGCATATACTCTGACACTAGAGATCCCTGAATCAGATCCTTTTGTTGGTGACAAGCTTGACATAGCCGAATTCAATGGTCTCAGTGAGACTGCATATTTTGACGTAGTATTAGGTCAAAGTCTAGCACCTCAATTACTTCCCTACTTGCGCCTGGTTGCGCTTGGTGGGACCGATGCTTTTCTTTTGGAATCAATTTTCAGAAATACTATCTGGGGCCATCTCGAGTTGCCTGTGAGCCGCGAAAATGAGGAGGCAATTTGCCGTGTTGTGAGAGATGCATGCAAGAATGCTCTATCTGCTTATGCTACTTCTATAGATGAGGTAACAGTATTTAAGTTGGGCTTTATGTAAGGGACAAAACACTGATTTTAGTTGAGCCTTATTAAAATTTCCAAATGCAGGATGAGGCTCTTATGGAAAGTGGCAATTTGGATCCCAGGCTGCAAATAGCTGTTGGGGTCAGATGTGGTGAGAAGAAGGTGCTTCAGCAGATAGATAGTATTTTCAGAAACAGAGAGATGGAATTGGATGGATTGGAATACTACCAGGAAAGAAGGCTTAAGGATTTGGGTTTGGTTGGGGATAATGGTGAGATTATTTTCTGGGAATCATGATACATACAATGATTTGCAGCTCTGCTGGTTGTAAGCTTTATTAGGAACATTGCAGTCTGTAGATGACATTCCGATTATGCATTTTAAATAATTTTCTGTTTGCATGTTAGTCCAATTGGGTAGCATGTTGCATTTGAATATAATCATGAGATAAAATTGTGTTTCTTTTAAAAAAAAAATGCAAGCATTACCAGATAGGCCTTGAGTACTAAAATTTCTAACTAATTTAGTATCAGACTAGAACTAGCATCATGAACCAATTAAAAGTCTCACAAAGATTCAATGAATTATGAGTTAAATCATTGCAGTTCCATATTGTTTATTACTTTTTCAATGCATTATGAGTTACAACTATATTTTTTCAGCGCCATCGTATAGTATCTGATCAGATTAAAGAATCTGTCAAGGCTTTAATTTTATTTACTAGTGAAATACCTTATCAATCGTCTCAAATTAGTATGTACCTTGCAACGTCATCCTTCAATACATTCTGAAATTAAACATGAAATTTACAAGCATTGTCGCTGATCCTGATGATTTCCTCAGGACAGCTGGAACAACATTTTTTAAAGTTCCTAGAATCATTCAGTTTTAGTTGAAACGACCAAATTGGCAGCAACATATACAATCATCCGGAAATCAACAATAAATTATGAAAAGAAAAGCATTTTCAAGTCTCAACTTCAGGTGAATCAGATCGAGAAAACACGATCTTTTGTGCATTATCCTTGCAACAGCATGAATTGATGCCCACAAACTGACAGTGGAAAACCCCACCTCATACCCATAACACTTGTAATATCAACCATTCAATTAATAAATACTACTGAGCAGGAGGGAACCAGCAATATCTTGTAAATAAGGAGTGATAAATTATATGCATAAGATGTCAATGGACACCCAATAATATCATTCGAGAAGCTTGTTACATGTGCCTACACCAAGGGCAGCTGCTAGATGCCAAGCGGCGTGAAGATAAGGAGTCTCTGGAAAACAATCATCCGCAAAGAATAAGGCTCCACCCAGAAAACCAGACATAGTATGAAGGCTATGTGCCATTCTTAGCTCTGGCTTGACAGATGCTTTTTTTGCAAATGATACCTAAAAAGAATTATATAATGCCCATTAAATGCTAAAAGCATTCTGCACATTCAAATCCTCATATTGACAATTTGTAACAAATATTCAGGTCATATAGAGCATCCTACAAGTAAATTTTAGGTTGATTTGAACAAAGAGACTCAAAGCATTTTTAGATTTTTTTGAGAAAAAATTAGACAAGTTCACTAAAGATTGAGACTAGCTCTGAGTTCATTTTGCATGATTTTAGTTCAGTATACACTTGGGGAAGATATTGCTAGTACAATAGGGAGAATAATTAGCATTTATAAGAGTGCATCCACTAGCTTAATAGCCAGCTGCAGAACCACATGGGAGTGAGTGGGATCAAATAAATGCACTTAAGCTTGCATCATTACCTTGCAAGCAATGTAAAATCGGATTATCTTTTTTTATCAAATACTTTCAAAGTATTATTAATAGCCCAATATAGTAATATCAACTCAGTCACTGTTAATGCCTTGTCTGGTATTAGAAGTCTAGAGTTAGTTGCAGGTGTGGCAAGCATAGAATCTTAATTGGCAGAAAGGAAAGAAATGATAAGTATATGATATATGCTTGCTTACCTCCATCATACCCGTGTGGAGAGCAGAAACCATCAGCGGTTGAAAAGGCAAGAGCAATGTTGAAGCAGTCATCAGAAATTTTGGGTTTTCTTCTCTAAGAGCTCTGGACAAACACTATAGAAAATGATAAAAGAAAAGGATTAAAAAAACCTTTAAGAAAAAATGAAAATGCTTCTAATTAAGAACATAAAGATCACTTAAATAACAGATATGTAATTGACAGTAGTACCCCATACCAGAGTGGTTGCGGCTATCATCGTGTAGTCAGCCCATTTGAGATATTTCCTTATCTCTCCTCTTGAAGTGTGGTACAGAGTGGATGCAATTCCAACTCCTATCAAAGAATTGGCATATAATTCACTGTTCCAGCTCTTCCTGTAATACTGATAAACCAGACCTTAGGTATATATGGGGGGAGAGAGATACTTGTTCTTCAAAAAAAAAAAAAAACAGAGAGAGTTATATGCAACTGATGCCAACTTGCCAAGGTTTAGAAAGAGGGGAGAGGGAATTGAATAGCTTGCCTTGGAGCCTGGAGACCTAGAACAATAAAAGGAATAGAAGTGATTACGTTTGCAACAGTTTCTCCCCAGTGCTTGTCACCTGTGAGTTAGCACAGTTATTTACAAAATTGCAATACATCATAGTTGATTTGCAAATTCTCAAATTTGCATGAATGAAGTAGTGAGTAGATTATTCGTATTTTTACATACATGTGAGACTACATTGAACTGGTCTGAAGCATGAAGGTCTTTGCTGCCACAATTGCCTGAAAATACAAACAGAAATCAATATTTCTCCCAAAATTATTCATCGCTTTTAATCCGCATGCAAACAACACCATAAATCCCAGTACAATCAAAATTATTGTACGCAGTTACATGATATTAAAGGATTGTACAGGGCTCATGACATTAAATAATACTAAAAAAGAAGAAAAATACCCAAATTGCAATCTTTGGATTAATCCATCACTGTCAGCTTGTACACCATTGAGACCCTCTATAAATCTTGAAGCTTTTGATGTATCTTCAGCCCCCATATTCCAAAACTCTTCTTCAATATTTCTCAAAAAATATCTGTCTGCAGGATAATTACAGTAAGAAAAATAAAACAGCGATGCGCCTGAATGTGAACCATGTCTATGATTTGGAACGTCTGTGCAGATCAATTGATTTTTGTATATGACCATTGATTATTTTACCAGACAACTTGTTGTAAGACATCAGAATGTACTATAATTCACCACGAAAACATTGGTATTATTCTTATTCAGTACCAGTTTGCTTCACTACCCCCGTACCAGCCTGGTACATTGAGGTTTGGCATGTTTCATAACTACAATAGTGTACTTCCAATTGTAACTAATATACGTGACAAGGTCGGGTTGCACCGATTGAAGAGAAACTTGTTCAACTCGTTTGAGATGGTATGAGAATATCCAGCGAAAGCCTTCTGATGCACCGATACGTAGTGGAGTTTTAAGCCGCGTCGAAAACACGAGAAGAGGTGGGGGTCGATCGAAACTGACATGAGATGAAGCTGTAAAAAGAGACTGAAAGGTATGGAATGTCTTCAAAAAGTTGGCATCAGATATGAGTGCATGAAAGTTAGCAATTCACGTACCAAAACCGTGACAAACTAAATATTTGTAGTGTTATAATTGTACGACTTTTGTCCACGACGTAGTATACTAGTCTAAACTTATGATCGATAGAATAGTGTATTATTATTATTATTATTATTATTAGCATTGTTATCATTTCTATATTTTAATTTTACTATTATTTATTATATTGTTATTATTTATATTGATTTTCATTTCAAATTAGATTTCATTTCTACCCCAATATATTTGAGAATAAAGACTTTGTTGTTGTTGTTGTTGTTGTAGAAATCTGGCCAGCTAATATGAGAATAATGAGGCACCAGCAAAATATTTACAGAATGTAAAAAATAAAAAACAACCAAGCAAGTGAACATCCCATTAACAATTTAACAATACTACAATGAGACTTTTCTTTCTCCTTCAGTTCCATATACTAATTCTCATATCAATTAAATAATAAATAAATAATAAAGAATGCGAAAACGCTACCTCAGGAGCGAAGTAAAAGGAACGAACTTTGGATTGGGAAAAGATAACACTGTCAAAATATATAGCAGCGTCAGAAGCGGAAGGCGCACACCAGTGGATAGAGGATGAGACAAGGAGGGAGAGAGGATCAGAGGGAAGGATGCTTGATTCCAATCGGATCTTCTCTTTTGCGGGTCGGAGGTGCTTGCGTATATTCGCTTCTTTGCCGAATATAACAGTATCCAATTTTCTCCGACTCTTCGCAAAACGACTTGAAACTTTGGGTTGTTGCTGTTGACTTTCTGTGAATATATGAATATAGCTTTCTCTGTGTCATATTATCAAGTGGTTGCAGAAAAAGGCTTTTATGTCGGTAAAAGAAATAAAAACCTCAAAATAGACAACAAAAAATACAAATAAAAAAGGAAAAGGTTCTACCAATACGTTCATCGGTACGCGCATTGTTATGCATGTTAATTAAGTTGTTATAAGTCAAGTCATATCTAATGTAGTGGTGAGACACAAGACTTCCATGAGAGAAGTCGCTAGGGGCTACTTTTAGGAAGGATTTCAAGTTTATTTTCTGATTTGTTTGTAGGTGTGTGTTGTAAGCCTACGGACAATTAATAAAAAAAAATCAAGTTGTTATAAAATAATTATTCATGTTAGACAAGTTGTTATGTAGTTAAGCGTATCAATATTTATTACTTTAGATTAACATGCAGCACAACACATTTTGTATAATTCTTTTTTCAGTACAAAATAACATGTATAACGATATGTTTAACATACATTACAACTCGTCTAACATATATAGCCACGCATATTTCATCAGTATATCAGCTCCCAATTATAAAAGATAGAACGATATGCTAGAACATGCATCTTTCTATTGTTTGTTTCAAGTATTAACCGTATATAGAAAAAATAGCAGTCTCATTTTTAATCGTTAGCGCATCTTTTTTTCTTCTTTTTCTTCTTCTTTATTTACTTTCTTCTCTGAAGAAACTTCTCCGTTCCTCAAAATTCAATGCAGTTTTTTCTTCTCTTTCAAAATCTCTATTTTTTTCATTATCGAAATTCAGCAATCAAACAAAAAGATAAGAAATACAATGCGAGTAAGGCATTACTACAGATTTGTACAGATTTGAACTGTTATAGCGATTAAAAAAGATTATTTATATCAGATGTAGGAAGTGTTATAGAGGACCGTTAAAAATAGAAAACCATCGATATTAAAGACATGAGCTTTTATATTAGTTCTTATACAACAACCGATATTAAAAGAGAGCTTTATAGCGGCTTGTACCCAACAATCGGTATAAGAAATCACCTTTTATATCCGATTCTGTCTAACACCCGGTATTAAAGGGGTTAAAAAAATTCAATAATCGAATTCTTTGGCTTCGTTTGAATAATTCCAGTAATTCTTGGATGATGATTTTGTTTGCTGTCATTAATTTTAGAGGCTACCAAAAAGTCTTACAGTTTATGTTAGCGATGTTTTTTTTATTCTTTTTTCTTTTTGTTTTTTTTCTTTAATTTTCCACGAAAAAATAGATAGCATTAAGTTATATTATTAATGACATAAAAGAATGCATACAAATAATCAATCTAGCATGATAATAGAATTTCAAATAACTTCTAAATTTTTGAAATTTCAGAATAATTTAATAGGTTTGTTTGTGCAAATATAATAACCACATACATCTAATTCAAAGTATACAAACAATTACTGAGAGTAAACACAAATTCCTAACTCAAGCAAAGAAGCAAGAGAAAAGAAGAAGAAATATTGTTTATTAAGTCAAAGAGAAGCAAGAAAAGATTCAAATTTTCATTCTCAACTTACTCCACATTCCTATTTACACAATGAGAAAGCTAGAGTTTTTCCTTTTTACTACACTACACTATTTCTCACGACATTATTTTCTTTTTGCTCTTCTCTTTCTATCAAGACAGTTAGACTTTTTTTTTGCGTCTTGAAACGGAGGAGAGGAGCAGTGGGTGAGTATGTAGCAGAGAGAGAGAGATGAGATGTGTGAATGAGCTCTCCTTGATAAATTCAAATTTATAACTCGGGACCACTTGAGATAACCGATCATATTCTAACATTTGGGGATTAAAATGGACAGTGGAAATATCCGTGGCAAGCAAATGATTATCTGCCCAACATTTTTATTTATTTAGTTTGAATTCAAAAGTGTAAATAACATAAAATATAAAATATGTATATGTATATTGTACATTTGTGACATACATGGTTGATTAACAATTACTTTCACTCGAGTAACGAAGATAATAATCTTGTCCTGAAGAGAAAGAGTGACTCCAATGTTGCCCTCCAAGGGTTTGCCTATCATGACCAATGGAATGGTACTTCCTCTAAACATTAAAAACATTGTAATGAATTAGTTGAACTTTAAATGTTTATTTTGAAATATTTGAACTATAATTAGTAATCGTTGTTCAATATTGTGACTCACGTTCGATCAAGTAGATACATCTTTACGGAAGGCACACGTTCTTGGCCGTTATGTTCGATGATATCAATTGGCTCCTTATAACTCATCTGACCGAGAACATCTACAACAACATCAACACATGATGCCAATTATATACTCTATTAAGTATAGTTAAGACTAAGATTAAAATGTTTAATTACGTAGTCAATCAGAATTTAATTACCTGTGAGATATTTGCAGCGTGGTATTGTCATAATTTGATCTATGGGTTGTGGTGTTGGATATATTGGAAAATCTGGATCGACTTGAAGAGGAACAAGAGTGGTTCGCCTTTCATCCATAGCAATAATGTATTCTTCATTCGTGACTTTATAGTTCTCATGTCTAAGATCGTACATTGGAACAGGTTCGACTCTGAAGTCTTCATTGCGATACATATTACCAATTTTGCAATTTGCCTCTACATTTGATCGCATCCGACATGGTATCATCGCAAACATTTTTTCTCTAAAATTGTAAAATTTCAAAATTGTGACTTCCACCCGAACATATATTAATAACAATTGTAGTAAATAATATGTACGTAGTTGGGCAACCAATTTTGAAAGCGTAATACATTGAAAACCTTACATCATTGTCAAGGAGGACCAATAATAGGCGTTGATAGGCCATTTTGCCAAAGGCCCAAAACCAGGAAAGGCCCAACACCATTCGGAAGGTTCATAAAGGCCTGCAAGTACCTGAAATAGATCATGTGTACAAACAGCACCTCCCGTTGGTAGCTCAACCAAAAGCGGATGTCCCAAAATAGCATCTGGATTATAACCGCCTCAAGTGTAACTCCACTATAGGCACGATCTAAGTAACTGCCCACGATTGATATCATGGATAAAACCGACATTATCAGTATAAATACGCCTACGTCCAAGAGAGAAGGAGATCAGACTCTGAAAAGCACAAAACACTACTAAAGAACTCATAACTCAAGAGATAGGCAGTTAACCTCTCCGGTTAACTGCTCTCCACCCATTTCTACCCAATAACACCTGCGGATATCTCCTAAATAGGTCGTAACATGCGTTTTTCATCATAACCAATATCGAACTCCAACATAAAGTGGACTCGGACGATATTGATAGCCCACAAATAATACATGTTGTGATAGTCCATCAAACACACAAAGTTGTCGGCAAAATAGCCAAATCTGAGTTGAACATTTGCGATACAGTTTATCTATATTTTAACTTGTATACATACTGGGGGTGAGAATTGAACAAATTAGTAAATCCTAAAATTGCAAGTCATATACTACCCACCTAAGTTAAACAAAGAATTTAGAAAGGAACTACCGAATATCCTATACCTAGATTAAGTATAGGTTGTACTAAAGCAGAATTGTACATTTTGGACCAACCATTCTCAAATTGGAGAACACATAAACATAACAATCATACCTTCACATCGATTAGTGCTGACAGGTGCAACAAATTCTTTACACCAATCTAGTATGTTGATATCCTCTATAGTTTAAAGATTATGTCATGTTACTAATAATAAGTATACTATACAATATGCCTTCAAAATAATGTTTTGGAAAGGCTACAAGCATATATATCTTGAGTAATACATTCAGATTCAATTGTACTTTGATTTGGTTGTATCGTCACTGGTGGTTGGTTCTTGCCTCTATTGTATATCCTCTTAGAATGGGGAAAGCCTGGGGAGTGGAACCGAAGTTCTTGATGGAGAATCAATGTTGTCACTTGTTTGTATAGGGTTTAACTTCTGACTCTTTTGATTTTGTTGGTATAGGGTCATAGCCACATAGGCTTTATGCATGAGTTCTTTGTTTCTCTAAACTCTGATTTGGTGAAATACAATGAATTTGTTTTTAGGAAATTGGTGGTAAACAGTAAAATTAAATTTATTGTTATGTACTTTAGTACTTATGTTTTAATTTGTTATTTTAAATTTGGCTATAATGTTGATGTGAGTTTGCATATAATTTTGCCTATTTTTCAGGGTATTTCATAATTTTTTCGGCTCTGTTGTGCACCGTTAGTTGCACGTTAAACGTTCAAAAAATTAAATATTTTTAACGTTTATTACGTAAGTCTAAACGCAAACGTAAACACAAGAAAACTTTCTTAAACGTCACATAAGATGCAAGAGAAAATTCTTATGCTAATAAAATACAACGTAAGATACAAGAAAGTATTTGTGTGTTCGTTTCGTGCGTTTAACAGCTCTAACTACAGATATAATCAATATTTTTTAATGGAAATAGCCCAATTGGTTATCATACTTTGGGCCTTCGTGACTGACATATTCAAGAGGTGATATAAAGATGGGCCTATCTATTTATTTGTTTTGTTATGTTTTCTCACAAGGCTCTTAGGTCTATTTAGTTGCACTGAACTATAAAATTGAGATGGAAGCTGATATCTAGATCTTGATTCGAAATTAACTTTCGATATCATATTAATATGCATAATAACTGAAGTAATATGTATAATAAGTTAATTAACATGCATAATAACATAATACTTTTAGACACGCAATTCGAAATGCGAATGTTTCAATTATTATATTTGTTAATTGCGTATCAAATTTTATATATAATAACATAATATTTTATATATATTTTATGTATGTTAGCCTAGTATCGTATTGGACATCTGCAATACATTTCCCAATTGAGATTAAGGGTCACAGATGTGAGTTCATGAACCAATTGACATTTTTTTCATCCTTTCCATTTCAGAAATAATTCCATCACCCTTATATTATTATTTGTTTACAAGAAAAAAATCTCGCTGGCCTTTTCTCATCACGTGTTCGTACAGATCTAGAATTAGATTTTTTTGGTGGCACGTTTAGGCATGCCCGTGCAGTGTATCACAATATATCACTATTGCAATTAGGAACTATTAAAGTGATATCTTACATGAAAATAAATTATGTGGACACGGTGCACATATTCAAAATTGAAAAGTAAGATAAAAATGTTTGTGATTCAGATATATAAAAAGTTTTTTAACCCTAAACCCTCTGTCGCTGCCTCCAATCCAAGTAGGGATGGCAGTTTGGCCCGTCGGCCCAATGGCCCGCACGTGTCTATCCGGTCTAAGCATTATACCCATTCGGTCCATTGTCATGGAGGGTCGGGTAGGGCTGGGCCTAAGGACGGGTCGGGGCGGGCTATGGGCTGTGAAGTTGTACTCATGAGCCGATTATAATATTGAATTAGATTGGATCTTAGTATATGATGTGAGGTTTGAATAGATTTGGTCGATTATAATACTGTTAGCTGATTATGATATCAAATTATCAGACGATATTAATCTGAAATTCTAAAATTATCACAAATTTTACAATTCAGTAATTACAAACTGTACATTCAATAATAAAAAAAATGTTTTTTATTTGATATGTTGATGTTGTGATGCACTGGAGTATTGGACGGGCCTGTGCGGGTAGCCCATGAGCCAGGCTGTGAAGCCCATGGGTAGACCGGGCTACCAATTCTAAGCCCACCTCCGCAGACCGAGTAGGCCGGGTATGACATTTTTGCAGGCCGGATAGGCCGCGAAATAGACAAAATACTCGCGGATAAGACCCATTGACATTCCTAAATCCAACATTTTAAAAGCAACAAGTAAGATATTGACTTTATAAAGTGAAATGCTTTTGAGTTAATAGCACTATCTCAAAAATGTCTATGGCCCCATCATTTTAAATTTTAGAAAATTCAGAATCTCCCAAAAATTATACAAAATTTGAAAATGCTAGCGTATGTTTGAGTCTATCTATAGATAGACCCTTATAGTAAATAACTTCTCATTAAAGGAACAAGTAAAGAAGAAAATCCAATTAATAAAAGAATGAAAAGAGTACTGCTAAATAATTCCATGTAAATAACAGAGAAAATTTAACAGATTCTAATTAACATAAATGTAAATATTTGATAGTGGAAAAAATATTCTTGTATTATTTGTTTAGCATATTTTCTATGCATTTTGAGAGTTTATACTTAAATTTATCAGTAAGGCTATGGTACTTCACTTCTTTAAAAAAATAGTAAAAAAATCTCTCTCTCTCTCTCTATATATATAGAGTTAGGTTATAGTACTTACATAAGCATCAAGTTTCATCGTACTTACGATCATATTTCGAATTTCAAAATGTAAATGGACGATCCGAACCGTTGAAAATGTTGTCCACAGTAAAATGTAAAATGGACGATCATATTTTAGCCATGCTCATATATATACCCCATAGTGCATATTTTAAAAAATTCTAAATTATAAGCATATTTATTTAAAAAAATTCCAAATACATGATTAATTTTGAAAATTTTGTTTCCAGGGTGGATCAGTTGACCCACCCTGCTAATACGTAGCTCCGCTGATGATTAAGATTGTGCAAAAAAAATATTCTCAAGTAATTAAATATAGGGTTTTACTTCCATGCTCTTATCTGATAAAATAATTGAATTTAAAAATACAATGTTATTTTTAGATCAATGGTTATGATGTAATATTTTTAGTTTTAATAAGAGTATGCCAACATGCCCCTTAAATATAAATATTTTTAATAACTAAATATACATAATGCATGAAATGCAGAAAATATGCATATTATTAATCTTGGTACTATAGTATTGTTCGTACCCAGCTAAAAAAATCGAAGAGAAAATTAAGCGAAACGAACATGTCACGCTAACTGATGTAATAAAAAAGCAAGAAGAGATGATTCCAAAGGAGGTTTACTATTACTCATAGGCATGGGCCGTTCAATTTGCGTCGAAATTTGTGTCTATTCAATTTATAAAATTTATTCTTGAGAATCAGATTTTGATTTAATGATTAAGAATTATGCTCTCTAAAATATGTCGTAAGTTTGAAATTCAATTTTAAAAAACTTCAGATCAAAATTTAAATAAGACTTAGACAAAGACTTCACTTATTTGTAAAATAAAATAAATAAATAAATAAAATTCGACTCCTGCAGTTTATTGTGGATAATCATTTCGCTCAATACAAAATATCTGAACCGGTACACTGTATACTGCAACAGAGAATCCGGATCCCATAATAATCTGCCCGATAGACAACTAGCATAGTTATTGCATGCTTTCAATTTTCCATTCTTTTCAGAATAGGATTCTGGAAACAGAGAATAGGATTCTGGCATAACAAAACTGGTCCGATCATTTAATATAAGCTTCTTTTTCTTATTCCTTCTAAAATGTTTTATATATATATATATGAAGAATGTTCCGTCGATCTCAAATTCGATCTCATCATCGATCTTCACTGGACGCGTCCAGTTGAGTTCCGACGAAAAGTTGTTTTCGTTATTATGCATGTTGTTATCGTTATAATGCATATTGTTTTTGTTATTGTGCATCTAATAACATGCATAACAGTCAAAATACTTATAATTTATATGTTAAGTTCATTATGTTTTTTTGGTCTACTTATGAATTATTATGTTTTTCGTTATTATGCATGATGCTTTTGTTATTATACATGTTATTTGTATTATTTTGCATGTTAATTACTTGTATAATAACAAAAACAACATGCATAATAACTTAACAATTTTTGTAATAAATGCAACTGGATTCGTCCAGTCCACATCGATGAGCATAGCGATCCGCGTTGATGAGCGTAGCGACATTCATTTTCAATGGAGCGTCCGATCAATTATATGCATAATAACAAAAACAACATGCATAATACAAAAAACAACATGCAAACTGAACTCAACTGGACCTGTCCTGTTGGGATCGATGGAGAGATCAATGAAGAGATCGATATATCAGCTCTCATTATATATATAACATATCACAAAGTTCTCAAAAGGACAACGGGTCAACTGCACTCGTGCGTGCATGTCCCGACCACAGATCGATGGAATCGAATCGACTCTGTCTATGAAAAAAGGTTCTTTAGGCAGGGTGGATCTAGAATTTTCGTCAGGGGACAAGATTTATAATTTTTTTTCAAAAGAAGCAAAATGACATAGATTTCTAAATATATACGATGATTTTGTAAAAAAATTAACAAATCGTATAAATACACGTAACTTTTTTGCAATTTTTTTTTACAGGAAGCACTTGCCCCTAGATCACATTGGATCCGCCCCTACCCTTTAGAAGTATTTGCATACCTTCAATTCTGCGAAATGTGAACTTCACGAAACGAAATTTGAAACATGCATGAATTAGCAAACACAAAATATTCAAGATTTGAAAAGTGTAAATTTAATATTTTGTTTTTGCTAAAAAAATTAATATTTTGCGCATCAAGTTTTCGAAGAAGAAGTGGCCTTTGGAAATTATTTTTTTATCAAATAAAGTTTCGTACATATTATTTTTAAATTATGAAGATAATTTTGTGAAATTAAAATTAACGAGCATTGTTATTTTGGACGAGGTATGTGGTTTAGTATGACATATTATTTTTAAATTATGAAGCAAAATTTTGTGAAATTAAAATTAACGAGTATTGTTATTTTGGACAAGGCATGCGTCTAGTATGACAATCAAGTGCGGAAGCGTTTTCAAGAATTATCAAAACATTAATCACCTATCAATTTCATAAGTTTTAATGTAATTCAATTCATTCACAAGTCTAATAAAATAAATATAGTAAGAGCAATAGCAAGAGCAAGAGTTCAAAGAGCACGTAATATAATGTGATTCGGCCTATAAGATGAATTAGGCCTACATCTATGGAACATCTAGGTCAAAACACACCGGAACCAAACACTATAACCAAAAGTATTTTAAAAAATTGAGCCTATTCAAAAGGCTACAAGACTCTTGTAATGGGCAACACCAAGCTTGCAAGGTATAACAAAAAACGTCTCAGTAGAGAAGACAACCCGAAGCAATGAATTATTCGCTTGACAACACAACACGAATAAAACAAAAAAAAAAATAGAATAAACTAGCTAAAATAGACAATTAGATGATTAACAATGACTATCTAAACACTCAGGTTTGGTTGCTTGTAGGAGAAGATTTTTGTGCTCTTTTTGTTGCTCTTTCAGTGCTCGTAAACTTGGGGATGACTTAGTCTTCAGAAACGAAGAGATCAAGTTTATATTAGTATAACACTTTTTGGATCTTGAAATCTTGACTCAAAGCTCCTTGCGTTACAGAAAACCTTCTATCTATTACAAGATCCGATATAACGGGTTGGCATATTCCAGATTTGTCCTTGAACTCGTCTACAACTGACTTCTGGATCATTCTCCTTCAAAAATCCCCTTATAACAGATGGAGAATCCGTTATAACGGTTTGGAACCCATTGTGACGGATCTGAGATGCGCTACAGTAATGCAAGATTCAGATTTTTCTGTACTTAGTCGATTTTTCCAGCTCCAAATCTTCTGTCTTGTGGGTCCTCTATCATGAACCCTTTGCGACGCCTTGACAACAACCTATTGTGACAGGTTCTTCATGCGTTACAATAACTCATGGCTCTACCAAGCTTTGTTTTGCTTGCTTCTTGCGCCATATTAGTATTCTTGACTTCTACATCATGTTTATGACTTTTTCATGCTAAAGTGTATCTATTATAACCTGCACTTCAACAAAACTCAACTTATGTAAATGTTAGTACTAATTGTTTTGCTAATTGTCAAATCAAGATGATTTTAACCTAACAAGTATATATCATAATTATTAAAAAATGATATTGTGTATGTTTCATCGTACATCCGTGATTTGCAATAATTTTTCATGTACCATCAAACTATACTTAAATTGTATGAAATTTAACTGTTAGTCTTGAGATTCAATAATAATTTCCCAATTTAATTTGATTATTTTAATTCAATGTGAAGTGTTATTTTCATAAGGGAATGTAATTTGCAACCTAATTAAAATACATGTGCAATATTGAGTTCTACTTTTGATCTTGATCATCTAGCAATTAATTTTACAAGTTGGTGCGATTTCAATTGGTCTAACAAGTCAAGTAAAAGTAAAGAGAGCAAATAACACACAATGTAACGTGGTTTGACCTACAAAATAGATTAGGCCTAATCCACGGAACTCCCAGATTAAAAAACTGCTCCGGCACCTATACACTATAACCACAACAAGTGTTTTACAAAAAGAGAGTATATTCAAAAGACTACAAAATCATTGCAATGGGCAACACCAAACTTGCAAGGTAACTAAAAATGGTCTTGGTTGACAACACAACTCAAGACAAAGTAATGATGCACTTGACAACACAGCGCAAATCGACCAAACAAGTAGTAGAAAGTTTGTTCGAATAGACAATTAGATGATTGAAAATAGCTATCTAAACGCTCAAGTTTGAATGCTTGAAGGAATAGACAATTAGTATCTAGAGTATGTTTCAATCTTTTCCAAAAATAAGAAAAGTTAACTTAAAAAATCTATCTAATAACTATAATTAAGTTTTACCTTAAGTCTGTAGATTGATTATGTCTTCAAGTTTATGTAATTTGAGTGTTATTTGATAGTCTATCAAATACCAACAAATTTTATACAATTTTATGATGAGTAAACGGTATTTGATTTAGTACCAGAATGACACTTAAATGACATAAAATTGAAAACACAACCAATCAGAAAGAAATCTACAATCTTAATAATATGTGTATAATTTTTTCTATCTTTTTTATGAATTTATTTAAAAGATTTTGAAAATTATAAATTAACATTCAAGTAATCCCTCTCAATAATAAATAAAATTTACACTTATTATTAGAATAAAAACCTAAAATTTATCCTTTATTTTCACTTATTAGTAGAGGTGGCAAAACCCGACCCGACTCGACAAACCCGCCCGACCCGATCCGACCTGAACCCGATCCGACCCGATATTTTGATAAAGTCAAACTACCCGAAGCCGATCCGACCCGACCCGACCCAGGATGATCCATAACCCGAGACGAAGCGACACATGAACGACCTGAACCCGACCCGACCCGACCCGAGACAACTCGTAACCCGAGATGGCGCGACACATGAGGACCCAAGCCCGATCCGACCCGACCCGAGACGACCCGTAACCCGAGATAGAGCGACACATGATGACCAGAACCCAACCCGACCCGACCCGATTTGACCTGATACACATTATAAATTGATCTAATACTATCTTGCCAACATCATAATCTAATTTTACTATCAAATTAACATCAGAGAAAGTGAAGATTTACTTGTACAATTCAATAACGCGACCCAATCTTGTCCGATTGAACTTAAAACTCAAAATAATACTTGAAAGTTGTCAGTGCAATCCGACCCGGTCTCGCCCGACCCGACTCAAGACCCGAAAGTTGTCGATGCAGCCCGACCTAAAATCCGATCCGATCCATGACCCGAAAGTTATTGATGCAATCCGACCCGAAATCCGATCCGACCTCACCCGACCCGATCCCAACCCGACTATTATAAACGATGAAACTAACTCGACCCGATCCGAATCTGCCCGACCGACTCGACTTGCCACCTCTATATATAATGCATGGAGCGCAGAAAAGATGCATATTATTACTCTTGGTACTATAGTATTGTTCGTGCCCAGCTAAAAAACAAAACAAAAAATCGAAGAGAAATTAAGCGAAACGGACATGCCATGCTAACTGCTGTAATAAAAAAGCAAGATGAGATTATTTCAAAGGAGATTTACTGGTTGCTCCAACGCACTAGGCGTTGGCCGTCCGATTTGCGTCGAAATTGATGTCTATCCAACTTATAAAATTCAATACCTGTGGTTTATCGTGGGCGGTCATTTCGCGCAACACAAAAAATCCGAACCGTCTATTATATACTGCGCAGTAAAGAATCCTTACCCCATAATAATGATGCAACATGTCACAAATGTTTAAGCCTAATAGACAACTTGCATAGTTATTGCATGCTTTCACTTTTCCTTTCTTTTCAGAATAGGATTCTGGAAACAAAGAATAGGATTCTGGCATAACAAAACTGGTCCACTGCACTCGTGCGTGCTTGTCCCGACCACAGATTGAATCGAATCGAGTCTGTCTATGGAAAAAAGGTTCTTTAGGAGTATTTAGCAGACCTACAATTCTGCGAAATGTGTGAACTTCAGGAAACGAAACGAAATTTGAAACATGAAGCAAACGCAAAATATTCAAGATTTGAAGTGTAAATTTAATATTTTGTTTTTGCTAAAAAAAATTAATATTTTGAGCATCAAGTTTTTGAAGAAGTGGTCTTTGGAAATTATTTTTTTATCAAATAAAGTTTCGTACATATTATTTTTAAATTATGAAACTAATTTTTGTGAAATTAACATTAACGAGTACTGTTATTTTGGACAAGGCATGCGACCTAGTATGACAATCAAGTGTAAGAAAAATTATGTGGATGTGGTTCATAATAAAACTAATTGGTATCTGCTTCTAATAGATGCAATGAAAATGTGCTTTCAATACTTGCAATTAAAGAGTGCTTCCAATAGATGCTATTAAAAGGTGTCATTGCATCCTTTTGTCTTCAGATGCATCTCCCTTATAAAGATTGCTTTAATGACGGACAATATAAATAAATGTATTCTGACAGTAAATGTGATCCTCTCTTCATCATATTTCATTAAGAAAAAATTGTCATTGCTTAGAAAGAGAAAGAGGAGAGAAATCACTTTACGATTTTTTCTGACGATTTGTGAAAAATATTTCAAGTATTGTTCTACAGTTAGATATGACAAGAGGTACGCAATCTCTTGATTGATTTACACGTGTAGACTTTGATTTCTAAGATCTTTATTGTTATTTAAGTAATTTTTAATTCCGCTATCAAAATTTTAAGATGATTAGTTGTACTCATGATAATGATTGTATATAAGTAGTTGAGCACAATAACGTCTACTTACATCAAGTGAGGAAACATTTTCAAGAATTACCAAAACATTAATCACTTATCAATTTCATAAGTGTTGATGCAATTCAATTGATTCACAAGTCTAGTAAAACAAAGATAGTAAGAGCAATAGCAAGAGAACAAAGAACACGTAATATAACGTGATTCAGCCTACAAAATGAATTAGCCTACATCCATGGGACATCCGAATTAAAACACACCAGGACCGAACATGATAACCAAAAGAGTTTGAAAAAAAGGGAGCATATCCAAAATGCTACAAGACCCTTGCAATAGGCAACACCAAGCTTGCAAGGTATAACAAAAAAATGCCTCAGTTGACAACACAACCGAAGCAAGGAATGATTCGCTTGACAATACAACACAAATCAAACAAACAAGTAGAACAAACTAGCTCGAATAGACAATTAGATGATTAACAATGGTTATCTAAACACTTGAGTTTGGATGTTTGTAGGAGAAGACTTTGTGCTATTTCTGCTCCTCTTTCAGTGCTTGTAAACTTCAGAATGGCTTTCTTAGTCTTCTGAAACAAAGAGATCAAGTTTATATGAGCATAACACTTCTTGGATCTTGAAATCTTGACTCAGAGCTCCTTGCGTTACAGAAAACCTTCAATATGTTACAAGACCCGTTAGAACGGGTTGGACATATCTAGATTTGTCCTTAAACTCCTCTACAACTGACTTCTGGGTCCTTCTCCTTCAGGAATCCCGTTATATTAGATGGGAAACCCGTTATAACGGTTTGGAACCCATTGCGATGGGTTTGGGATGTGTTACAGTAACACAAGGTTCAGACTTTTTTGTACTTTGTCGGTTTTTCCAGCTCCAAATCTTATGCCTTGTGGGTCCTCTGTCATGAACCATTTGCGGCGCCTTGGTAACCCGTTCTGATGGGTTTCAACCTGTTGTGATAGGTTCTTCATGCGTTACAATAACGAATGGCTCTACCAAGCTTTGTTTCACTTGCTTCTTGCGCCATATTAGTCCTCTTGACTTGTACGTCATGTTTATGACTTTTTCCATGATAAAATGTACATGCTTTAACATGCACTTAACAAAACTCACCTTGTGTAAATGTTAGTACTGGTTGTTTTGCTAATTGTGAAACCAAGATGAGTTCAAGCTAACAAGTATATATCATAATTATAAAAAAATGATATTTTGTGTATGTTTCAACGTACATCCGTGATTTGCAATAATCTTTCATGTACCATCAAACCATACTTAAACTGCATGAAATTTAACTCTTAGTTAGTCTAGAGATTCAATAATAATTTGCCAATTTAATTTGATTGTTCTAATTCAGTGTGAAGTGTTATTTTCATAAGACAATGTAATTTGCGACCTAATTAACTTACAGAAGCGTGCATAATATTGTGTTCTACTTTTGACCTTGATCATCTGACAATTTCACAAATTTTGGTGCAATTTCAATTGGTCTAACAAGTCAAGTAAAAGTAAAGAGAACAAGAGAGGAAAAAACACATGATGTAACGTGATTCGACCTACAAAACATACTAGGCCTAATCCACGGGGCCTCCGGATTCAAAAATTGCTCCGTCATCGATACACAATAACCACAAGTATTTTATAAAAATTGAGTATATCCAAAATACTCCAAAATTCTTGCAATGGGCAACACCAAGATTGCAAGGTAACTAAAAATGGTCTTGGTTGTCAACACAACCAAAGACAAAGAAATGATTCATTTGACAACACAACGCAAATCAACGAAACAAGTAGTAGAAAGCTAGCTCGAATAGACAATTAGATGATTGAAAATAGCTATCTAATTGCTCAAGTTTGAATGTTTGAAGAAGAAGGCTTTTGTGTTCTTTCTGGTGCTCTTTGAGTGTTTGTAAACTTAGAGGGTGCTTAGTTAGTCTTCTAAAATGAAGATGATAAGTTTATATGGAAATAACACTTCTTGGATCTTGAAATCTTGAATCATATTGCATTACAAAAAAATGATCAACCCATTACAGAACTCGTTGTGATGGGTTTTGAGGCTTTCTAGTTTTGCCCCTATTTGCTTCGCTGGCTGTCTTCTGGGCTCAGTTCTGTAGGAACTTGTTATGATGAATTATGAACCCATTGTGACGGGTTGTGCATGCGTTACTGTAACACAATCCTCAAACTTTACTTCTCCAGCACTCCTAACTTGTGGGACCTCCTCCCAGGAACCAATTGTAACGTCATGGGAACCCGTTGTGACGGGTTACAACTCGTTATGACGGGTTACAACTCGTTATGACGGGTATCACTTGCGCTACTGTAACAGAAGCCTCTATGATATTCTGTCTTGCTTGCCTCTTGTGTCATCGTGCTCCACTTGACTTGTACATGATATTAGAGGCCTTTGTCATGATCAATTGCACTTGTTTTAAGTTGCAACTCAAAAAAACACAATTGTGCAAGGTTAATTCTCATTTGTTTTGCAAATTGTCAAACCAAAAGAGTTTAAGTTAATAAACTCTCCCTTTTGATAATTTGCAAAACCTTCAAAATCTTGTGAGTGCATATAAAAATATATGCACTATACTACTACATCTCCTCCTTTTTTACAGAGTTTGGCTAAAGGCACAATTCAATTCAAATTTCAACCCCTTAATGTGAGCATGTAGTAAACAATTATAAGTTAATTTATGTAACTCCCCCTCAATACAATCATAATGTAAATCAATTCAAATTTGACAAGTAACCTTAGGCATTACATCATGTTCCTCCTTAATTCAATATCCTATTTCAATCATTTTCAACTAAAATCTCAATTCAATGTGTTGGTTTGTATCAAGAGGTTTTGTAAAAATATCAGTAATTTTATTTTTAGTATCGATGTGCACAAGCTTTCGACATGATCCTTGAGATATTGATGCTTAATATTTATATGCTTAGTTCTTGCATGTGCAATTGGACATCATGATGGTGCTAGTGTTATCATACTTTATGTGTACCTTGGTATAATGCAAATCATAGTCCATAAGAGTTTGGACCATCCATAATATTTGGATGCAACGACTACCCATGGCTATGTATTCCGCTTTAGTCGTGAAAAGAGCAACCAATGTTTGTTTTTTACTCGACCAAGACATCAAAGATTCACCTAAAAACTGACATGTTACACTAGTACTCTTTCTATCTACACGATCAGTGAAAAAGTCGGCATCGATATACCCAATATGGTCTAGTTTAGTGCCTCGTCCATATCAAATACCCCAGTTAATTGTACATTTAATATAGCACAAAACTTGCTTAACGACACTCATGTGAGATTCCTTAGGACACGTTTGATATCTTGCACATAGATATACAAAAAACATTATGTCAGGTCGACTTGCGGTAAGATAGAGAAAATTTCAATAATTACTCTATATTGAGAAATGTCCAGCGTTTTCTCACTTTCATAAACTCCAAGGCGAGCATTTATAATCATAGGCATTTTCATTGTCTTACTATCTTTAACTCCGAACTTTTTGATGAGTTCATTCGCATACTTGGATTGATTTATGAAGATTCCTTCATTTGCTTGATTTGAAGTCCAAAAAAGAAATTGTGCTCTCCTATCATTGATATTTCGAATTACTTACTCATAAGACTAGAAAAGTTAGTAGATCCAAAGATAATATCATCCACATATATTTGTACTAAAAGAATGTCACTTTTATCTTTCTTAGTAAAGAATGTTGTATCTTTTAAGTCTCTTTTAAAAACATTTTTAATTAAGAATGTTGTATCTTTTAAGCCTTTTTAAAAACATTTTCAATCTATCATACCAAGCTCTAGAAGCTTGTTTGAGACCATACAAAGCTTTATGAAGCTTGTAGACATGATTGGTAAAAGGTGGATGTTCAAACTCTTTTGATTGAGAGACATTAACTTCCTCATTTATGAAGTCATTAAAAAAATGCACATTTGTCATTCATTTGGTACAAAATAAATTTCATGTGAGAGGCATAAGTAAGAAGCATTCTTATCGATTCTAAACGTGCAATTGGAGCAACTATCTCATTATAGTCAATACTCTCTTGTTGAGTGTATCATTTGGCAACAAGTCATGTTTGATTGCATTCTTGATTGTATCTACACTTAGATGAGCTAATCTTCTATGTCAAAGTCAAGATTTGTTAGTTAGCACTAAAACAAAGTTCACCTTGATCAAAATTATTGAGATACAAGTGATAGACACCATTTTGTCATTTGTCTTGGTAATCAATTCATTGGTATTGCAATTCATCAAGTAACACACATTTGAGTCAAACTTGACAAAATAACTTGCATCACATAATTGTCTTATACTTAGCAAATTGTAGTCCAACCTGTCTACCAAATAGACATTTGAAATGGTTAGATTTTGATTATCAACCGAACATGTTCCTATAATCTTACTCTTTTTTTGGTTACTATCAAATGTAACGGACCCACCATCGTGAGATTTTAGTGAGATAAAATTGGATCTAGACTCGGTCATGTGATGAGAGCATCAACTATCAATAATCCAAGCATATTTTTTTATGAGTTGTCATCAAGCAAACCTACAAGATTATATATTAGTAGCAATCAAAATACTAACATACAACTTGTATCAAACATCCCTTCAGTATATGGAAATTTTGAGTTTATAGGGGAAATATGCAAACATGCCCCTATACTTCGGATTTAGGAACCCAAGCAACACTTTTCATGTTGTTTCCCTTCCTAAGAACACATTCTAATGAGATGTGCTCATGCTTACAATAATAGTTACAACATGCACTAGTCGGGGATTAACTCGTGCTTTAACAAAGCGAATTGTACAGTCATTTTTCAACTCTTGAGCTTGACTCTTAGGTTGATATAAGCAACTTATATTTTCCTTGTGAGTATTTGAGATTTTGTGGTGTCGGATAATAACTCTTGGCTTATTAATTTGTTGAGAGCCAATTTGGACTTGATTTGTACCTTTGACTTCATATCTCCAACCGGTTGGTTCCCTAAAGTATGTCTTATTTGACTAAGTTGAAGAGATTGATTTGTTTTTGACATAATTATCATTGCTAAACATATACCTAAAAGCATAGTTTGGTGCATTTCTAACATTTTGGTAATTCAGACCATTGCCCATGTTATTTTGAGTTTGTTTTCCATCCAATTTAGGATTTTTTGGGTTCTTAGTTACAAAAGAGGATGAACTCCTTTTGTATACAAGACCCGATTTATCGTGAGATTTTTGTCTCTCGTATAGCTTGCTCAAATCCATCCTAGTGTCATTCTTCGATAAACTAGTGGATTTCAAAATCCCTTTTTCAATCACTTTGGTTGGTTTATCAATTTTTATGTTGTTCAATTCTTTCACTTGTGTGCCAAGTTCATTTATCTTTGACTCGTATTCTACTATCCTAGACTCAAGCTTAAGAATCATATTATTTAATGTCCCGATAGTACCATCTCTTCTCATTAACGCTTGATTAGTTTCAATGAGAAGTTAGTTCAACCTAACAATTTCAAGTTTCAAGGAATCCTCATTAGACAAAATGCTTGTGTTATTGCATGGATTCTCATCATCATCTGATTCTTCATCAGACTCATATCCTAGACAATATTTAACTTCATTTGAGTTTAGAGACACCTTAGCCTCCACCTCGGAGGATTAAGTGCTAGCTCCTTCCTTTGCCGCTTCCTCAATCGATTTCACCTTTGCCTTTATTGCAACCTCTTCTTTTTCTTCTTCCTTGGAAGATTCACCTTTCTTGATCCGTCCAAGAGCGAACTTCTTAATGAGCTCAATGACCTATGGATGGGTCACTTGGTTCTTGAAAATGATAGCATCAAAATCCACCTTAGTCTTAGGCTATTCATGGTTCAACTTCTCGCAATCATCATTAACTAAGGTCATGAGAGCATAGCGAGTTTGCGGGTCATCAACTTGTTCGGTCACACATTCGTCTCCCTCATCTCCTTCTTCAACTCATACATCTGTTTGCATGGCTTTTGGATTCCTTCTTCCCTTGAATCCCTCTTTCTTAAGATTATCCTTTTGATCTTGTCTTTCACCCCCATCTTGATTTTTCATTTGAGGGAAAATTCTAAAGCAAGTGTGAATGGTGTGTCCTTCCTTGTCGCACATGAAGCACACAATCCTCTTTTCTTCCTCCTCTCTCTTGGTATTGAGCCTTCTCTCATATGCAAAGAATCCTTGAAGCATTTTGGCAATGATAGAGATTTATTTGTTATGATCAAGGCCAAAGTTTTGGAATTGGCTCTCAAGTGAGGGTCTATTGTTGGATGAGGAGGAATTGTTGTATGAATATGGATTGTTGTAGGACTTGGTGTTTTGAGCTGCAAGAACTACGATTTTATGATCTTGGTCATCCCCAAGTTGCCTAAGAGTTTCTTGAAAGATTTTGAGGGATGAGTAAATCTCCTCAGGAGTGAATGAAACATCTCTTGCATTATGCATAGCCTCCAATGAGCTCATGTATCTCCGTCATGACGGCCTCCACATCATAATTCTTATGAGCTTATCGGCTATCTTGCTACGCTCCAAGAAATCGCCTATTTCAACAAAATCTTTAGTCAAAAGTGTGAGTCTCGTATACATGTTCTCAATAGACTCATTATCACTTATTCTAAAGTTTTCGATCATAGATTGCAAACTGGCACCTCTAGATCTTCTGAGTAAAGCATTTTCTTCATATTTTCTAAGTAATGCTTGCCATATGTCAAAGCATTACAAGCCTCTCAAAAAATGGGAGCAATGGACTCATGTACCGAGGCTAGTATGGCATTTACCGCTTTGTCATTTTCTCTCTTCTTTAAAAGAGAGGCAACAATCAATTTGTTGGTGTCATCATTAATTTTCGGTACGTATTTGGTATACACAACCTCCAAAATATCTAGAATACCTAAATAGTTGGTCATACACTTTTTCCAATAACCAAGGAGCTGTATGCCTATAGGAAGCCATTTGTTGGTATGAATTAGACCTTTGCTTTCAATTAGTTTCTTAAAGTACAAGCTCAACCTGCCCTGATACCATTTTGTTGAACCTCGGCGCTTAGGTTTTAGTACTAATTTGAATTTCTACAATCACAAGAGACCTAATTGCAATTTTCCAACTATGACCAACAAGCAATTCTAACAATTCAATTTCTACCAATCAATTCTCAAGCAACAAGCAAATGCAATTAAGTAATGAAGAAGAGATAAAAAAGAAATAGAGAAGACAAAGCTCAATATGTTGACGGAGTTCGCCAATCCTTTGCCCTTGCCTTTCTCTAGGTCTGCGCCACTCCCGCTTCTTGCGGAAATAAACTCGATCTGCTCTACTAAACAATTATTCAAGTACAATATGGAATCCAATCTCCTTTATACACACCGGTAGAAGACTTCAACCCAATTTACAAGGTGGAAGCTAGCTCTTTTCAACTCAAAAGTTAGAGACTAGCCCCAAATCACAACACTTAGTAGAGAAAATAGAAGAATGGAAGATGATAGAAAATCACTCAATCAATCTCTCACAAAGGTCTAGATTAATTTGGATTTAATGGACTTGAGATTTGATCAAAGAATTTTGCAAGGTAAAGCTCAATCAATGGTGTTTTGGAGGCTGAGATATGGTTTTGAATAGATAAGCAAGAGTAAGGAAGAAGGATTGAGAGCATCACCTTTTATAGAGTTGGAAAAAACTAGTTCCAAAACTTCAGTCGTCCGAATCGTTATGACAGTTTAACAATTATTATAACGGTTGGCACTACAATCCAAGAAATTTGACTTTTGGAATACGAAATTTTTGATATTTTTAACTAAACTGTTGTGACGGTTTATGAACCGTTACACAACGGTTTGAATTGGAATTTTTCTGGTTTTGTGGCTGCCCAACCGTTACACAACAGTTGAGAACCATTACACAATGGTTTGTGCTGTTTGGGTTGATTCAGTTCTTGAAATAGCCATAACGTTTGATCCATAACTCCGATTAAGGTCATTTTTAAAGCGTTGGAAAGGTCTCGATGAGCTCTACACTTGTTTCAATACATCACTTGAAAATTCTAACATTTTCCTTCATCGATTTTGCATTCAAGTCCCAACACAATTGTAAAATATGAAAGCTTTGTAAAATTCAAGTTTGTTTTGCAAATCGACAAATATAATTTTTTTTGATACAACAATCTTTCCCTTTTGTCGATTTGCAAAATCATAATATATATGTGCATGTTGAACCTTGTTTGCACAATTTTCGTTAAGTTGGATCTATTCAACCATTGCAATGGTTCATAACTGTTGGCAATGGTTCATGCTGAAATGATGTATTTGATGGGGGGTTTTTGCACACTATCTAAAGTCCAATTTATTCTAAATTAATTTTAGCATGACTAGAATATACTATCATAGTCTTCAAGCTTGATCTTGATGGTTTTGCTCATTCCTTGCTTTTCTTTTTAATTTTGCAAAATGATCCTGCAAGATTTCTAAAACACAAGTCAAATGATAAAATGCCAAAAGGTTTTGCAAATCGACAAATGTGAAGACATTGTTTGAGCCAACAATTATGTCATTCCTTAATTAATCACATTTATATGGCATATCTCTAATTACACAATGTAATATTAATAATAATATTTGATATAATAATCATATAACACGTAGTCTACAAACTTTATTTATTAAATTTGACGTCTCAATTCCAAAACAAGTGTTTTACAAAAAAAAAAGTCTATCCAAAAGACTCCAAAACCGTTGCAATGAGCAACACCAGACATGCAAGGTAACTAAAAATAATTTTGGTTGACATCACAACCCAAAACAAATGAATGATCCGCTTGACAACACAACGCGAATCAAACAAACAAGTAGTAGAAAGATAGCTCGAATAGACAATTAGATGATTAAAAATAGCTATCTAAACGCTCAGGTTTGGATGCTTGAAGGAGAAGGCTTCTGTGCTCTTTTTGATGCTCTTTGTGTGTTTATAAACTAGGAGCTCAGCTAGTCTTCTGAAATGAAGAGGACAAATTTATATAGGCATAACACTTCTTAAATCTTGAAATCCTGAACCAGAACTTCTTGTGTTGCTAAAATTGATCAACCCATTACAGAACTCGTTGTGACGAGTTGGAGTCTTTCCAGTTTTTTTCCTGTTTGCTTCTCTGATTGTCTTCTGGGCCAGTTCTGCAAGAACTCGTCATGACGGATTAGGAACCTGTTGTTACGAGTTGTGCATGCATTACTGTAATGCAGTCCTCAAACTTTCCTTCTCCAGCACTCCTAATTTGTGTCCTCCTCCCAGGAACTCATTGTAACGCCATGGAAATTCGTTGTGACTGATTTGGCTTGCGTTACTGTAATAGAAGCCTTTGTGATGTTTTGTTTTGCTTACTTCTTTTGTCATTGTGCTTCACTTGACTTGTACATGATGTTGAAGGCACTTGTTTTGATCAATTGTACATGTTTTAACCTGCAACTCAACAAAACTCAATTATACAAAGTTAGTACTGATTTATTTTACAAATTGTCAAATAAAAAGTAATTTAAGTTAATATGAAGATCTGAAGGACTTGATTATATTTATTACAATATTGCCATTAACTATTTCCTAATACGAATTAAATCTCCATTCAGACTCCTAAGCATAACATTCCGATAAGTAATCAAAGAATATTTTGGTCCTGTGTGAGCTAGTGAATACGTGCTAATTCTAATCCATCCGATTTCTCTTTGTTTTTTACCGGAAAATATCCAGTTTTGATCGTAAGCACAGGCGATATTTACAGAGCGCAGCAACAAGTCAACGAGCTACCGGTTAAATAAAAAATTGCAGGCGACCCAAAAGTCCTGAAGTATGATTAAGATGATAATATATAATAGAATAAATAAGTATTCAAATTTGACAAGGAAGAGGAAGGGGCTCTATGATTAAAAAATGGATCATATTGCTTAAAAAAGGGGCTCTATGATTTATTCGTATGATAGAGGGGGCAGAAGGATTAACAACAAGTGATTAGGGGGGATCAATGAAGGTTTTCAGATAAGGGTTAGAAAAAACTATGTATATTCTCCTTTTTCTTTCTTTTATTTTCACTTTCTTGCAGGTACATGTATCAAGTGGATCACACTCTGTGATATGGAAATAATAAAATTTGGAGACTAAGATCTCCATTTTTTTCTAAAAAAAAAAGGGCTCTATGATTTATACTTAAATCAATCTTATTTCGTTTTGAATCACGATTTGAACTGAATATGAGGATCCTACATGTAGGTATAGAATATATCGATGCGGTGTAAGTTCAGCGCTTGAACTCCGATTGGAATTCGAATTTTCTGAAATGATCAGCAATTTTTAAACTGAAAATAGATAGTTTTTGCACACTAATACTGTAGCAGCGCTGTAGCAGTTACTGTGCGAGTAACGGTTTCAAAAGAACTGATAATTTTTAATAATTTCTATTGCAAAAAATGTGAATTCCTTCAACGACTGACATAATAGGTCTTATTAAATCTTCAAGGTTTTTGTTATTATTTTTTTGAAATACCTGATACTCTAACGTTGTGCTCGAGTTAGGAGGGAAAGGAAGAAAAAGAAAGTGGGAGGAGAACGAGAAAATGTTACAATTCGATTTGGGAGGCGAAATTGAATTGAAGTAATCTCATCTTTTCTTCCATGTTTATCTTCTACATAAAACTCGCCCAAGCGAAATTAAAAGCTCTTGTCCTCTCTTTTTCTCTTCCCCTCCTTCCCATGAATCCGTATTTGCTATTATTTTGCGAAAAAAGGATGATTCTGCTTTTCATCTCTGCATTGTTAGATTAGATTTAAACGGCTCGATCGTCACTATTGAGATTCAAGAGGACTACAGATTTTATCTGTTCATTTAAATTCAACGGTCCAAAATTGAAAAGCAGAATCCTACTTTTCTTTTTTTCAAAAATAAGTGATACGAATCTTTCCGATTCTCCTTTCAAACACAATTTTGAAGCACAGCCTAAAAAAACTCTAAAATAAGTCTTGTCATCAGAAACAGCAAATTAGTCTCGAATCCAGAGCTGTAAGTAATTTTAAAAGATAAGATTTTGTCAACAAATTATTTATATTTTTGACATAATATTTGAATGCAATTTGTCATATATCATATATCGACATCATGAACTAGCAATTCTAATAAAATAATTACAATCATGCCATATATTTTGCACAAAATTAGTACGATACCTGCGCTATGCAGCGCATAACCTTTCATTTTGTATTGTTTTATTTTATGAATATATCTTTTAAAGCGATCAAATAAATGAAACAATGAACAATAGAAAATAGAGGTTGTTAATTTATTTACTTTATTATTTTACGAATGCATTACAATTAAAAAAATAGAAATCAAATCAAAGAAACAAAGTACAATAGAAAATAGATATTTGATTTTCCATCTAATAGATTTCACATTGCTGTTCTAATTAGCTAAATTGGTATAACCTTCCAATTATTTTAGTATTAATCGGCATTTGCAATATTCAGCTGGAAAAATTATAGTCTCAATTGGAAAAGATTGAGTGCATAATTAAACTATCCGAAATTTAATATAAAAATGAAATGATTGAGTGCCCTGCAATAATTTAGTATTCCAATTATGATTTTTTGGGTTGTTTAATTATTGTTTACCCATATATTAGTTGTATTATCATATTATGCCTCTCAGACTAATAAGTCATATAGTGTATATTATTTTCTTTTTTTTTGCACAAGACTGGAATATGAGATCGCAGGTAGACTTGAATTTTTTTTATAAATAGTTTACTTTTTTTAGGGACAAGATATCAATTATGCATTCAAACACTGACAATAACATTCTTTATTCTCTAGAAAATTATACAAAAAATATATGTCGCACTAAACTCATTCCTTCAATTAGCTGGAGAATTAAAAGAATATCAATTTGTTTAATGGCATGTAGCAGCTTGTGGAGAGCAATAAATTCAATTGATTTCATGAACCTCTTGTCATTTTTTTAATGCACTTGCTAATTTCGAGACAATTAATTTTTTCTAAACTTGGAAGGAAGGGTAGTTTATAAAATTACCCAAATAGGAAGGAGGCGAAAGACAATTAATTTTTTTTTTGTACGCAAGCGGAAGACCAAAGTATAAGAGAATTGAAAGTCTAAAATTGAGCGGTTGTGATCGAAAGAAATGAAAATCTCACGCTCTATATTGATATGAGAGGTGAATAGAGGTTTGGAGTCAAAAACTCCAATCTTCTTTTATTAGTAGTAAGGATAGACTAGATCGAGTGTCGGAATATGAACAATTCTTAATTCTTAATTCAGAAATGCCACTGAATTATATTATTATCGGATATTTTTAGACTCCGGTGATAAGTTGACGACACTAAAATCTATTTTTGTAATAGTGATAAACTGGATAATATTCATGGCGTTTACACTTCTATACCTTAACTATTTGAGTATAAGAGTTAATAAAAGCATAATAGCTATGATCTTGAAGACCAAAGCATGCAGGTACTAATCCATTTTCATTATAATTACTTTCGATTATAAAAACCAGCAGTTTGAGACAGTTGGATGACACGTTGGGCATATGCTGATAACAGTATGTTTCTTGCCATAGTATTTAACACAAGTATGCTGGTGTTTAATGCCGCATATGTTTAAGAGCGACGTTCTCATTTATGAGGAACCTCTCGTTCGCACGTTCGAAGTTCAATGAAAGCAAAAATCTTATCCAAAATTTTTGGATCAATTTTGAAATATTCAATACAAAAATCTCTCCTCTTCCTAAAATAAAATGCCGTGCGTGTTTCTTGGCTTGACAATTATAGACATGCGTTCGGAGGTACTTATAAATTTAGATAAAAAAAAATTCTAAGTACCTCTGAATCCATCTGTATAGATAACACGTGAATGTTAAAGTAGGATTATTATTGTCAAAGATTCAAATTTGAATCCAGTATCATAAGTGTTATTCTTATTTTTTTGGGTCAGACATAAATTTTTTTCAAACTTTTGTACGCTAAATATTTTATTGTTGAAATATTAAAATTTTAATTCATGAGTTGGATTGTATTTAGGTAATTTTTAGTAACAGCTTCAGCTGTACTCGTCGAGACTGTAATTAGTATTTTTTTATCGTAGCAAGTCATCGAGCTGTAGATATCTGTCTACTTCCACAGCGTCGAGTCTGATTTATGATCGAAAAAACGAGCAATTCAAAATTGATTCTGATGCAAACTCAAGATAAAATATTACTAATTAAGACATAAGTTGAAGATTAAGCCAAAATTGAGATGCACGTTCCTCCAATTGCAAATCAAACTTGACGCAATGAAAGTAAACTAGAATATCTAGGATTCCATGGGTTACAATGATAAAAATAATTTAATTATGATTCCGACGAGCGTAGTCGAAGTTGTTACAAAAAAATATTAAGTATGATTAGTATATTTTTCCTACAAACTTCGACAGCACTCGTCGGGATCGTAATTAATTTTTTATCGTCACAAGCCATCGATCTGTAGATATTCAAGTCTACTTCCATCTCGTCGAGTCTGATTTGCGAGTGGAAGAATGTTGCATCTCAAATTTGGTTTTATATTCAACTTATGTCTTAATTAGTGATTTTTATGATGAGTTTGCGTCAGAATCAATTTTGAGTCACTCGTTTATTCGATCGCAAATCGGACTCGACGAGATGGAAGTAGACTCAAATATCTACAGCTCGATGACTTGCGATGATAAAAAAAATTTAATTACGATTCCGACGAGTGTAACCGAAGTTGTTACGAAAAGTTACCTAAATATAATCTAATTCATGAATTAAATTAATAATATTTTTTAATAAAAAACAACGTTCTTGGTCCAAAGAATGAATGTTTTTGTTGTAAAAAAAGGAATCAATTGGTCGGTGTTCACAACACTAGCCATTTAAATTTTCTCGAAAGGCTTGTGTTTGCAACTTCGATGTTTTCTATTTCGCGCTTTTGCATCCATTTTTTTTTATTTATAATTTATTTATTAAATTTCTAATATTATAAAAATCGGTGCTCTATCTTAGCTAAGAAATAACTAAATCATAATCCATACATCATACGTGTGGCCTCATACATCAATATGGAATATATCTCAGCTCTATTAATATACGGGTTGCTTCCTTTCGAACGCCGAAGTGTTGCCGTCATACAAAAAAAAATGAAAAATAACACATCTTATTTAGATTTCCAAAATTTAGTATACCGTGCAATACTAGAAAGATAATGAAAAAAATTGCATAGCTTAACGCCTTACGTGGCAACTGAGCAAAAATAAAAGCACTGTCACCAGAAAAAACCAAACAAAACACAACGGCACAACCGTAAATTACTAAACAACTAACTTAAAATTGACAACTTTACAAGGGAGAATCCGGAAAAAGAACCTCTCAGCTTTTTATATACCCACAGGCCACAGCCCACAAGGCCACAAGGACTTGCTTCTGTGGTTTCTTGTGTCTGGCATTTTGCGCGGCTGCACCTCAAAGGTGGGAAATTTGCGTCGTCGAATTTCTCCCTCCATTGTAACTTAGTTTGTTTCTAAGTCTGAACTCTGAAGCGTCTCTTCTCTTCCCTCCCAACTAAATTTCCTCTGAGCTCTGATTCAATCGATCGAAGCTCGTCTTTCCAGCTCGGAGGAAAAATGGGTTTCTCTCTTATCGAGGTACGCTCAATTCTTTGTTAATTCTAAATTGAATTTGCTGGATTCATGCGTGTCGATCCGGTTTCGTGTGTAATTTGCTTTTTTTTTTTACAGGGATTTACGAAGTCTCTCGCAATGACTGTGCTGTCAGAGATCGGAGATAAAACCTTCTTTGCAGCAGCGGTAAATAATTTTGTTAAATTTTTTGTTTGGTTTGATTCTTTGTAAGGTTTTAGGTGGATTTGATTTTCTGCTGGGATCTGTATCAGAATTTTGATGGTCTATCTAAGTACAGGGTTGGTGTGGCGTGTTTTGAGCGTTTATTTATTATAAATTGTATATTTCGGTACCTACTAGCACAATTTACCAGAAAAATTCTGAGTTGATATTTATTTAGAATTTCTCAATGATTTTTCCTTCTTGCTTAAAGCTAATAAAAAAGCTGCTTTAGTTGCTCAACTTTTTACTTCTTATGAAATTATTCCAATTACTGAAATCTTTTTTGGATTTTTATAGCAATCAACTAATTAACTAAAGTAATCATTGCTTAGGAAAATTTTAGGTGACATTAATAATAATTAATACTAATTATCAAAGCTTTAAAATCTTGTAAGTGAGTGGTATTTGGTTGCTTGCAATATTTTTTTTTATCTCCTCAGATAATTATTCTAATTCATAAACAATATTGGTCAATACGAGCAATACAGTTCCTAACTCCTAAACATTAATATAATTGTTAAATAAATTTATCTTTTTGTAGATCCTAGCTATGAGGCATCCAAGGAAGATTGTTCTGGCTGGTTGTTTGAGTGCACTAATTGTGAGTATTTACCATCTTCCCTGACATAAAAAAAAAATATTATTTTCATTTTAAGATCCATTTTACTAAGTAACCTGTACTTCTAGGTTATGACCATTTTATCTGCTACGCTTGGCTGGGCTGCTCCAAACCTAGTAAGTGGCAGTTTATATTTAAATCAAACTGAATACAGATGGTTTATAACTTACAATCATCACTTTTCTTATTTCCATTTTCAGTAATTCAACACAATTGTCTTTACAATTTCGTTCAGAGCTGCACTTTTGTTAAATTTATTATTCATTTCCTTTTTATTTTTGTGGATAGAATGTGAATACCTTTTTCTTTTAATTATCATAAACTTCTCTGCCAATTCTCTGAAGATTGGCTGCTTTATGTGCACAGATTTCTCGTAAATGGGCCCATCATGTGACCACTGTGTTGTTTTTCGGGTTTGGTTTCTGGACATTGTGGGAAGCAATTAAAGGAGATGGGTATGTATATGCTATTTTTTTAGCAACATTGGAATTCATTAATTCTGCAATGTACGTCTCTAGAAACTTACACTACAGTCTTCTGATATTCTTTTTATATTTGACAGTGATGCTGAAGAGTTGAAGGAAGTAGAACAGATGCTGGTTCGTAAAACTATTTTGATACTATAAAAAACTTATTTAAATATGTTTATTTTATTTGTTGTATTGTCATATTATCAGAATGCTGATTTCAAGACTGATAAACATGGAGCTAAAAGTAAGGTTAGTACAATATTGTTGATTGTTGATATCATTCTTTTTGATAACATAAGAAACTCTTTCTTTTCAATCAATTAACTGGCACAACTTATATCTGGTATGGATTGATTATCCAGTATCAAATTCATAAGACAGATTTTGGTTAATTTTACATTGTTAGGATGATGACGATCTCAAGAAGCAGCAAAGGTCATTCCTTCTGCAGCTCTTTTCACCAATTTTCCTTAAGGTAATATTTTTTTTTACTTTTAAATCAAATGTTCTTAATCCAGAAAGACTGATACCAAACCAACCTTTTTTTTCCCTAAATGTGAGACATTTTTTTTTCAGGCATTTTCAATCACTTTCTTTGGCGAATGGGGTGATAAAAGCCAGGTTAGTATAAAAATTAACTTCTCTTTATTAGTATATATTTTTCCATACGAATTAAAGTTTTCATTTAAGAGTATCAGTATTTCTTTATATTTTGAAGTTCAAGAATTCTTACCTGGCCCTGTCAACATTGTAACTATGTCATCAGTCTCCATGTTTTCTTTTGCCTAAAATTATCTATGATGTTTTAAGTACTAATATCAGTAGTTTAAAATTTAGGACAACCACTTAAATGCAATACTTGGGGATCATTTCTGCAATATATTCACTTTCTAGTAAGGCATTTATTTACTTTTATTGATGCAATTATATCAATTTTAGATAGCTACAATTGCCATGGCCTCAGATGAAGATCCTTTTGGTGTAGTTCTTGGCGGGATTTTGTAAGCTGCTAGAATTTGCGCTTAATTTTAATTAAAAAAATTTTTAAGTCGTATTTTTGCTAAGTTATTCTAATTTGGATTCAGGGGACAAGCACTGTGCACCACTGCAGCAGTTATTGGTGGGAAAAGCCTAGCATCACAAATATCTGAAAAGATGGTAATACTGAAGAAATTGAATCAAAATCACTAACTTTTTTGTCCTTATTTGCCAAGAGCACTGGTGGTTGATAGTATTTGGGGAATACATCCATAACTATATTGACTATTAGCTGATTGGGGGAAACCATGCTCTCTTCAACAAACACTAAACTACTTGAAACAAACAAAAATCACAAAAAAATTGTATTGGGCATTGATAACTTCATTCCTGAAGGTAAAATTCCTCTCATAACGATTCCTTCTAATTAAGTGAACTACTAGTGTTAGGGTACTAAAGAAATGGTGCAATAAGTGAGTGGGAAACATAACTGAAATACACAGTTCCTTGTTCAGATACATTAAAAGGGGTATATTGGTCCAAAGAAAAGGTATACAACAACAACAAACCCTTGTCCCAAACAAGTTGGCTTGCTGAATCTATTACAACCCTCCTTTTCCGGAATATATATATAAAAAAAAACTATATGGGCAGAGTTAACTATTTTTTTGTAGGGTACCTTTTTCAATTAGAACTTATATTTTTCTACCTAAGAAGCAATTTCCTGCATACGAGGACAAGCACTGGGATCTTTTCTTTTGTTGCAGAAACGCCATAGTTCAATTTCATCATTGGTTTAAACTAAACTGAACTTTGAAGCCCATATACTGATATCTTGTTTTGTCTGTCTTTGCTTGTAGGTTGCACTGTCAAGTGGAATTCTTTTCTTGGTCTTTGGTCTCATGTCTCTATTAGCGGACCCCTGATACATTTTACTGATTTTTCATTATCTCATAATTTTGCTTGTCAAATTCAACAGACTCATTTGGCAAGAACATATGAGCCCATGTATCATTTTCAATTTATAAAAAATGGAAAGAAGCATTCTTCCAGTCCCAGTGTACATTACTAGCTATTGTAGCTGTTATTTTGTTATATCAGATGCTAGAGTAGTGCATTTCTGAGACTCATTTGGTCAGAATTAAATTATAATTTTTGTAGTGTAGTAGTATGTTTTAGTGAAGAATAATGATCCGATACGGCGATACCTTGTTGGGACCATCATATGGAAAATGATATGATTTTGATAATTGTTGGTTCAAGTAAAGAAAAAAAATTGCAAAAGAAACCAAGTGCTATCATGTTAAAATGTTTTGCGTTAAACTTTAATTTTCAGATCATTTCTGAAGTACGCGTGGAATCGTTCGTAAAACATTTAAAATGTTTTGTAAAATGTTTAAAAACGTTCTCTGTGAATTGTCGCAAAAACTTTCTTGAATGATTGCTATTTGAATGGGATGTCGTCTAGCTTTTTCTATTTTTTTTTAATATCTTGGCAGAACTGCCAAGCTTAATTTATTACATCCAATTTTGTTTTTAATCTATCTCACTGACATCACTTCTTGACAACATACACTTGTACTAACATCCAAGTATTGATGTGCTTTAAATTGGAGATGATCTTCAGCTTGTGGCTAACCCCGTCCTAATTGAAAGGTCCCAAAGTACGCTAATAGAGGTGGCAGAATCGGACTCGATCCAATAAATTCGTCACCGATAAACTCATTCGATCTGGACTAATTCGATATGATTTGAAATCAGAAAATGATCCGAAATTAGATGATTTGATATCTTGATCTGACCTGATTTGATATGACATGAAACTCAAAATGACCCGACATCAGCCGATTCGATACATGCCTTGATATGATCTGAAATCCGAAATGATCCGACATCAAATGATCCGATATCCGACCGACCTGGTCCGAAACCCGAGTGACCCGATACCAGGTGACCCGATACTTGATACGCCTGGCCCAACATGACATGAAACTAAATTAATTTATAATGAATTAAAAATTAAATGTATCCAAATTGAATAAAATTAATAACTAAAATAAAATAGTAATTGATGCATTACCCATAAGTCAAAAACTCAAAATCTAATATGATCCGATCTATCCATCCTGACCAGCTCAGACGAATAAGACTCAGAAATGAAAAATAAATTTTTAGTATAACGACTCGTAACCTAACTCGATTTGAAATGTAACAACGCATGATTTTACCGTACTCGACTCGAACTTGAAAAGCCTGAAAATCAATATGACTTGGAATAAGAGAATCTAGATGCTGACACGATTCGAACTCGAAATCCGAGAAGACCCAAAATAAGATAATTAAAATCCAAGACGATTCGAACCCGAAAGATCCGAAACTAGAGAATACCCGAAAATAGATAATTGAAACCGACCCAATTCGAACCCCAAAATACCCGAAATTCGAGAAATATCCGAAAACAGATAATTGAAACCCGACCCAACACGAACCCGAAAAACTCAAAACCCGAAAAATGCCAACGCAAGATGATTCGAAACCCTATCCGACCCGACATGATTAGACTCGTGACCCGATAATCTTTCTAAGTCAAATTGACTTAACTCGACCGGACTGAATCGACCTGCCGAATTGCCACCTCTAATGTCACATCAAAGAGAGAGGAAAAAAAATACGAACCAGAAACAAAACCCCCAACAGTTAAAAGCAGCAAAACATAAGGTTCTGGAGCTGAGGCCTGCCAAAACTATGAACACCTTATCAAGCTTCCCTGCCTCTTTGGTCTCTGCTTCCTTCCCTAAACAATCTTCAAATTCCAAGTTTAAAATTCTGCCAGTTTGCAAAATCAAGGTAATTGATGATTCCGCGCTAAACAGTCGATAAAAAATTGAGAGAAAATTATAGCTTTTCTTCCATGTGTTTCTCTAGCTTATTTTACCATACTAATTTGATTGTATGTACAGCCATCAACTGTAACTACATCTTCATTCAGTTCAAAACCAATAAAGTCACATATTCATAAGCTGCTTTCGCATCTAAACTATGGCGCTTTCTTTATTGCTGTAAGTTCACAACCAATTTTCCTTTTCATGGTTAAAGAATGTGCGCACAAAAGTTGGGTTCTAATTGATTTTTTTTGCTTTTCCTCTTATTAATTCCTTGATTCAGGTTGAGGACCAGCTGCTCTGACTGGAGAAAATAACAATGAGGAGGATTTTTAACTACAACTTTGATATCTGCTGCAATTCTTGCATTTGGCTACTTCATTGTTGCGCCAGTAAGCAAACTACATAAGATGATTGGTGCAATATTAAATTAGATAATGCCAACTACTCAATTTTGGCTGAACTTAAAAGTAAGTTGGTACAAGCGCAAATTTGTTGAGATGTATTTTCGGTTCATGTTCACTTTTATCTTCTTTCCAGGTTAAGCTGCTGCATTGCTTTTACAACAATTATTACTTAATGTGGTAAAAAAGATTCAGAATAATTGATACCATGATTAAGAGAGCAGATAACTATCTTAGGCCAATTTTGTTAATTTGTGTTTCAAGGCCTCAATAATTTTTAATTATTTTTTGCTTCTTTTGCTTTTTTAGTTTTGTTCCTATTTTTTTTTCTCTTTTACTTACCAGTAAATCAGTAATCACTCCTCTACTCAGCTTCTTCATTGATTTTTTTCCATCTCTCTACTGAGTGCATGTAAATTGACTATGACATGGTTTTTCTTTTTAAAGGTTGTTGTTGTGGGCCCCATTTATCAACTTCAGGAAACTTCCAGAAGGATCCTACAATGGAAATTCCCCATGTCTACTCCAAAGGAAGATAACTCATCTTTTGTAGGCCCCATGGGGAATTAGGTACACTGTTCCATATATAATATTAATATTTTTTATCTCATCTTTTGACAGGATAAATTAGGAGGCCCTTATATTGACCTCATTTTTTTGTTTTGTTCAACAGCATTTGCAAAATTGGTTCAATTCTTATAGGTGACTTTGATTGAGAATCCCTCTTTTGGATCTGGCATTGTTTTTCTTTGTTAATAAGCAGTTATTAAAAGATGCTAGGAATTTATTATCTGAAGAAATAAGTTTGCAGTATTCTGAAGAACTTGGATAATAAAATACATGGAGAGGTAAAATCTTATTTAAATCACAATAATTGGCGAATAAAGATAATAAATTAATAATAGCTGCTATGCTGACTAAATTGTCTGATTCTAATGCGGTCTTGGCTCGATATGGCCCTTGAGACACCTCAAATCGGATTCAAATCTAGTGCTGCGCAGTACCGTCCAGCATAGTAGCGGACGGTCCGGATAGACCGTCCGTCTATTTTGGATCGATCACATGCAATGAAAATCAGAGAGAGTTTTTAAACTTTGACATAAATCTTAAAGCAAATAAAGAAAATCGAATAGCTATGTACTACGCAACACGATACTGTGCAGTACCAGATTCGGATTCCCTCAAATCGAACAGTCAACTATTTTAGGTTTCTTTCTTCAGGTTTTTGTATCATGGGCTGCTAGTCTGGAAACTTTGAGGGTGTGGGCCTGGATGGGCTTTTTCTGTTCTTCGTTTAGAAGAGAGGTGTGATATGATATAATCGAGGTTCCACATATATTTACCCGATTTGTTTCAAGTTGATTCCTGCACATCCTACCCCTTATCGACAGAAAGGCTCCGTTCGGTTGCATCTAGGACTTCAACGGATTATTTTTTAAACATTTTGTATTTTGTTTCGTCATGACATATTGACATGACGAAACGTCATGTTAAATGCTAGTGATTTTTGTTGCGTTTATTAAACACAACAAAAATGCAAATGATTTTGATTGCATTTAGTTAAACGCAACGTAAACGCAAATGATCACTTTTGTTTCGTTTAGTAGTGTTTTTACATTTAGCATTTTCCGAGTCTGAAATAATTTGAATTGCAGAATTGAAATAGACAGAAAAGTAAAGATCTAATTGCTTTTGCAGATGAAAATGACTTTTGTATTCACATGCACATGTGAACATCTATTCTCTCTCCTTAATTGGATACAATATAAAAATATTATTTACTGATCCAAATCCAATCACATAGTTTGATGCCTTAACAAGTTTAACAAATTTAGAAGCAAAAAAATGTGCTTCTTTTAATTCATTTTCTTAATGTAAACTGACTTTGGACTCAAGGTCTTTAATTCTAGTTTCTAGCAATTCAATCTAAGACTTAAAACCATTAATCATAGCATCTTTAACATTCATAAACTTTTTGAACTCGTCAAGTAACTTCTTAAACTTAGTAATATTAAAAGACTATTGATCTTTATCCAACTCATAAGACTCATCGTAATAATCATCATGAAATTTAGAGAGGTCAAATTCTATCGTTTTAGCTCGGCTAGGGGCCTCCATATCTTGAGCACTTGTAATCTTTGCATTTGGTTGAGCTATCTTCTCTTGTACACAAGCATCTAATTTTACAAGACTCAAAGACTTCTCAGTTTGGTTTATATATCCATCTTTGGAAGTGTCAATGGCTTCTCCATCTTTTTCGAAATTGGAGGACACGTTGGAGCTTGATCATTTCAGTGATGTGCTCCCTAATTCTAGTTTTCCCCTTGTACTTGAGAGTGTGAAGTTTGATCATGAGTGTACGTATTTGTGTCTTTTTACTCACGGCACACTTCTCCTCCAAAGCACTTAGGTACTTCTTAGCGCCAGAATTTTGGTCGGGTACACAACTTGGAGAGTTTCATGGGTTGTCATTTTCATGATCATGAGACACATCCTGTCGTTATGGTTCTAATCCTCCATGTCATCCTTTTCAGAAGCGGTGGTCTCCTTTCCAGCTGGCACTGGGCGGTCATGAAGTAGTGCCCAATCATACTTCATCATCTCCAGAAACAGTCTAAGTTTAGATTCCCATAGCTTAAAGTTTGCCCCGTTTAGGGACGAAATATGATTCATCATTACCAAATTGTTTTCCATCTCCTTCGTTGTCTCCTTTCTTCAAACTTGAGTAAACGGAAGATGTCCTTGGAATCACGGAAGAGCTTTGACGACGATCTTTGCCAACGAGTTTTTATAAGCGATTAGGGATGCTTTCTTTTCTCTGATGAGTACGAATACCTTAATGGAGTACGAACACTTAATGGAGGAGTGTATCGATAGCTACGCACAACACATGTGTCCTAACAATAGTGTTTTTCTATTTGTATTTCCGCATAACGCTTGGAGAACCGGGTCCTTTTATAGGGACAAAAGTGTATCTTGAAAAAGATGCAAAATTAATTATCAAATATTCACAAAATATTTGAAAATATATTCTCTCCAATTCTTTTTCAAATTCTAATATTTACTGCTATAGACATTTCCACGAATTTGGTATAAAAGCTAGAATATCCAATCAGAAAGGTAACAGTAAATCTAGACAGCCAAAACATGCTTTAAAACAGGTCTCTTGCAGTCGCAATGAATCTCATTGCGGCCGTAATTGACTTGGCAATTCCAGACTTGGCAGGTTTCTGTCAGGTCTCTTGCGGTCACAACAGGATCATTTGCGGCCGCAATTAATCATGCTGAAAATCAGCAAATTTATTGCCAAATGTCTCCTACTATATTGCGGCCGCAATAGATCTACGTTTGTGATGTTTTGCTTGGGCTTTAATCCAATTTGAGTAGAGTTTAGCTCAAACAATATTTCCGACTTTACACTAACACCCATATATAGTTTAATTGATCATAATCGGTCCATTAACAATTATAATCAATTTACTTCAATAATATATGCATTCGTGCCCAAAATCTTAATGAAATACATATAATGTCGTGAATATTAAATTAATCACATTTACGACATTTGCAAATATTTCTCCTCGTAATATATGTAACAGTACATGACATGTAGTAATCATATAATACATAGTCCAAACTTAATTTATTTGAATTGACGTCTTCATTCCAACACCAAGTCCTATGTTTCGTATTCCATCTGAAAAATCTTCATGTAACACCGTATGTCGAACCCATGAGGCTAGCTCATTTGAATGAATCTTTTTAATTACATTACTTCTCAAATTGGTCCTTTGGGCCTTGATTTCGTCATCAATCGCCTGAAAGGGCGAACACAACAATAGTTTAAAAATCTAATGAGAAATCATAATACATTTTTGTCAAAATCTAGTGAGAGTCCTTACTGAACTAGTGAAGAGAACTCGAGACAATTCGTAAGCACGTAGAATTGGGCTGCTTTTTTTTTCTCTTTTTCACTAAGAGTTCCAACATGCAATTTACCTGTTGCTCGTCCAGGATAGCTAACACTAGAGATTCTAGAATCATCATCAATAAAACTGTTAGAATTGGGGTCCTAATGTCAAGTGCTAGTGCGGAAGCTTTTACAATAATTACAATTCAAACTTTAGATCTTAATCACCTAACTAAACTTTCAGCAAGCAAGTACTAAGAGTAATTGATCTTAACCAGAGTGATGCATTACTATAACGCATGAAAGACCCATCACAACGGGTTCCCAACCCATCATAATGGGTCCCCAACCCGTCACAACGGGTGACTACTCAAGAGGGCCCATAAGTTAGTGGATGAAGCAGAGAAGGGTATTTCTGGAAAGATGTCAACCCGTTATAATGGATTCTATAACGCGTTGTGAGTTTCTATAACGCATGAGCTCAAAATCAAGACTCCAAGACTTAAAGATGTGCTTAGCCTATATATACCTTGAACATACAAACCTGAAAGATATATGAACCCCCCCCCCCCCCCCCCCAAAAAAAAATAAATAAAAACTTTCAAGCATTCAATTGAGCACTAGAAAGAGCACTAGAGCCTTCTCCTTCTGCTGCCTAACTTGAGAGACTTAGGATAGCTACAATAATCTAATTGTCAATCCGAGAACATTCATTCTTGCTAGTTTCTATCATTTCGTGCACTACATTTGTGTTGTCAAGTAGTCATCTATATTCTTGATTGTGTAGTCAATCAGACCTTTTACCATGTAGTGTGGTGTAGCCCCTTGCATATATTTAGGAACCTAAGATTGATTTGCTTATTGAGAAGAAACCAAAGATAGGTTCCGCAATTGTAAAGAACACTTATTGCTTAGTGGAATCGGTCTCGGAAGGAAGTTTTGGTTCCGGGAGTCTCGTAAATGCAGGCCTAGTTTATTTTTAGGTTGAACCAAGTTATACTGCGTGTTCTTGTGTTCTCTTGATCTCTCTTGCTTTTTACTCTCTCTCTTTATTATACTTGCATTTTGTTATCTTTATTTGCTCAATTGCTCTTAGGACATTCTTGCTGAAATTTTAGCTAAGTGATTAAGGTCTAAAAACTTCAATTGTAATTGTTGTAAACACTTCCGCACTAGCACTTGACCTTAGGACCTCCAAACATCCTAACAATTGGTATCATAGCACATAGGTTTGTACCTAGATAATTGTCAAAATCTTGATAGTTCTTGACCTTGTCTTGTGAAAATGGCACAATTGAAGTTTGTGAAAGAACCACCAATTTTTGGTGTAGGTTGTAAAAATTTCTCTTTTTGGAAGAGATGTATAGTAAACTACCTTAGTATACTTGAGCTTTGGAAGGTTCTAGAGGATGGTTGGACTCCCAAATATGAAATTGATGGTGCTATCCTAATCAAAGAGTTCAAAGAACTCAAATATGCAAATGGCAATGACATGAACACTAAACGTAGCTCAATTCATAAGACTGTTGCAATATGTCTCACTCACTCTACAAATGCCAAAAAAATTTAGAATGCTTTAGTACTTAGATATTAGGAAAATGAATACATGAAAAATACTCGTAAGATTGTATTAGCAAAAAAATTAGAAAACATGAAATTTGAAGAAAATTAGTCTTTTGAAAACCATTTTCATAGACTTGTATCTTTAAGAAATGAATTTGTTGAAGTATGATCTAATATTTGTGATTAAAATTTTGTAGGTAAGCTCTTAAGGATGGTGTCCAAGAAGCCGGAATGGGATGGCGTCGTGAGCTCAATCGAAGCTTTACAAGCCAAAAGGCCTTACTTATCAACCCGAGGAGATGTATGCACAACTATGCTCACATGAGGAAAATCACAAAAAAGTGAAGTGCTCAACCTTAATCAAATCATTGGCCTTGCCCGCACAATCTTCATACAACCTACCTTACAAGTTTGAATCAAGCGAAGTCATCTACCAAAACTTCTATCAAGTACTCTCCAAAGACAAAGACATTCTCACTAAACTAGTGAAAGGAGGCATCGAATTTGAAAGAATAGTAAAGGAGGAGATGTTAGTTCAAGGCAAGAAAATAGTGTGCTTATCTTGTAACAAGGAGGAACATAACATTCAAAATTGTTATGTCATCCTTCCTCAAAAGAGAAGACCACAAGAAGGACATTTCAAGAGAACTCACAAGAATTCAATGCAAGCAACTTGGTTAAGTGAATCTGAAGAAAGTGAAGATAAGGTAGAGGAAGTTAACCTCGGAGGAGGAGAAGTTGAAAATAAGCTAGCACTCATTGGAAAGAAACCAAAGACATGTATGGAAATAACTCTTGAGATTATGAAGGAACAAGACATGGCGGATCTAGAGAAGATCTGCATCATAAAACAAATGGCTCAAGTTAAGGATGACTATGCTAGAGAGAAAGAAGCAGTCTTAACGAGAGGTGAAATGTCGACATGCATTCCAATGATATACACCTCCAAGATGATAGAGAAGCCTTTGAATCTTGCAAGAGTAGATGCTCATGTACAAGAAAAGACAACTCAACCAAATGCTAAGACTATAAGTGATCAAATAATGGAGGCCCCTAGCTGAGCTAATACAATAGAATTTGACCTCTCTAAGTATCATGATGAATATAGTGATGATGAGTCTTATAATTTGGATAAAGATCAAGAGTTGTTTAACGTGACTAAGCTTAAATAGTTGCTATGATCAATGATCTTAAGTCTAAGATTAAATTGATACAAATTAGGATTAATGACCTTGAGACCAAAGTCAATTTAGATAAAGAAAAAGAATTAATAGAAGCACATCATTGGGCTTCTAAATTTGTTAAGTTTGTTAAATCTTCAAACCATGACACTAAAATTGACTATGATAAGATGTATATTGGTCAAGATCCACATGATAAGACCGATCTTAAATTTGTAAAGGAACAATCTTCAAAAATTGAAAAGCAACCTAAGCCAAATGACAAACTTATTCGAGCTAATAATCATGTCTATATGTATAACAAGAGATACATTAAGAAAACCAAGTTCACTAAACCTAATTCTAGAAATGTGGTAATAAATCTAGAGTTAGAAATTATTATAGATTGCCAACCAACATAGAGTTCAACCACCAAAATTTTATGTTCAGGATATGTATGATAGATTCCATGAGCTACATGATAACAAGAAACTTGGTAGTAATTTTCAAAGAAAAAGGTATAATGATTCTTTTCAATCAACACATAACCCTAAAAATGTGATAAATGGACATAAAAATTCTAAAAGCAATTTTCAAAGAAATAGATACAATAATATCTATCAATCAACACCTCACCAAAGAAACATAATTTTTTATGACAAGTATAGATTGAAGATGAGCTATTGGAGACCAATTAACAATAATAACCTTGATCATACCAATATTAATTCCATGACAACCTTTTGTTCATTATGTTTAAAATTTGGACATCAAGAACGTTTTTGTTGTTTTAGAAAAGAAACCACTTGCTCTTCCAAGCACAAGTGGTACTAAAGCAATTGTTTAGAGAGTCACTAGACTCCTCCAATTTAATTTCCATTTGTATATTGTGTTGAAGGGAGTCATGTTGCAAAATGTATGTTTTAATGTTCATTTGATTAAATCATATGTTTGTGAATCTTGTTTGGTTTTTTTATCCAAATTATAACTCATTCTGAGCATTTGCATGAGTTTAAACATCATATGACAACTCAAGTGAGCCCTATTAATATCAAAGACCAAATTTGGAGCATAGTAGCAAATTAAAACATAATTAAATGCAAAAATAGGTGCTTGCATTATGGAACTCATTACAAAGAGTCAGGAATGCGTTATAACGGCTTGGAACCCATTATAACGGGTTAGAGGATAAAAAACTAGCCGTTGGAGGTTTAAATATGGGTTGCGTTACAACAGAAAAGAGAGAGAATCGTTATAATGGGCGGGTAACCTGTTGCAACTGGTTGTTGTAACGGGAGAGCAAAAACTACCTATTTAAGACCTTTCTTCCTGTCCAAACCTCATCACTTGCATATCTAGGAGCGAAATTCACTTTCCCAACAGTTATTCAGCAAACTTTTTTAACACACTCCAAAAAACTCCAACTTCAACCAATTTCTTTCTTCTCTCTCAAGTCAAAATGTTTTCTCAACAATCAACACGATCGAGAAAAATCTCATAAGTTAGTAGCCGAAAAGAAAAATAACACGATTCGAGAAAGAGTTCAAATTGAAGAAGGTGAAGGTTCTGGACAACAAGCATGTGAAAGGTCACCATGGCCAAGGAAGGAAAACAAAAGGCATCTCGCAAAGAATCTTCAAGACTAATTGGAAGACAAAACCCCATGGAGATATCATCCACAAACCGATTTTTGTTTCGAACTCCTAAGAACTTCAACAATTTTCAGAACAAGTTCCAAATCGTAAGATCTCAAAACCTTATTACATCGAAACCAATGATGAAAACAAGTTAGCCGGTCAATCTTGGATAATTATCAAAGATTACATTGAATATTGGCAATAGCAACCAATCATAGAATGTGAGCTTATGTACCAAGAGTTGCCAATTCGGGTTTTATATGTCAATATGAAATCTACATGCCAACCATGGGGTGTTACGACCTATATTTATGGACAAGAAATACCCATAACCATAGATACCTTATTTGAATTTTTTGGTATTTTAAATGTTAGAAACGAAGTGTATTCATTCAAAATTTGGCCAACTGATGTCAATCACTTTGACTATAAAAGTTGGTTTAGGGCATACAATCCACAAGAAAAACTTTCTGTTACCCATCTTTCGACCATTTATCGATTGGATTTGCTTTTCATTAATAATATCTTAACCCCTAAAAGCAAGATCAAAACCAACTTGGAGATGAATGCCATGTACTTGCTCAAGCATTTGATTTGTTATGATAAGATTTTTCAAATTCCATACATTATCTTGAACCATATGAGATTTGCGTTGACAAATGCCAACAAGTTCTTACTCTATCCTCATCTCTTGACCCAAATCATGACCCATGTCGGACTAAAAATTTCAAGAAATAATCAATCCGCTTTTAAAACTGACAACTTTGTTGATATACTTGATTCAATTGGATGGATCAAAGAAGGACATTTTTTTGGGAACCAAGTAAAAAGTATAAGGTGAATCAATGGATTTTAGCACATAACCCGACACCAAACAAATGTGATAACACAGATGAGTGCCTTGATGTCCTAATGGATAACCAAGTGTTCGAAAGGAAAAGGAGAAAAGAAGCAAGTTCATCCCATCCTCCACCTAGTCCTCCAAAATCGAAACCAATGGAGAATGTGTTTTTCGAACTTCCACCTCAACATCAATCTCAAGCACAACGACAATAACAAGACAATATATTTCCAAGACCTCCTAAAAAACCTACAAGATTCTCTTTGGAGAGTGTGCAACAACTCTCTTATCAATTGCATGATCTTACGTTGCACAAGTTGGAGTATTATAGAGAAGTGGTTGAAGGTTGGATGAGACCGATGCTTTCCAAGAGCAATATCGAGCATCTTAGATTGAAAGATACGGGTTTTGGGGTCCCTTGCATGAGAAAGATAACTTGTAAACTATGTGAATGAGAGTGCAATATCTTGTAGTATTTAGAATTTCTTAAGTTGTAATTTGCTATGCTCCGTTAAGACTTGTATTATGTTATGTGCTCATGTTATTTTGTATGCATGATCTAGACTATTATTATTATATGTGTGTGCATCTTTTATAATTAGTCTCTTGCATATATTCTGATATATCTCTTGATATCTTGATAATTACTCATTTCTATTCTTGAAATTGCAAATTTAAGTTGAAATGAAACTTTTGTTTTAATGGTAAAAGTTATATCATTAAGGGGGAGAAAATTTAAAACTTGACTTGCTTATAAATAAATGCTAAAATTCAGGAGGAGCTTTTAAAATTGAGTCATTTGCCATATTTTGCAAAAATGAAGAGAAATGTAATTATGTGCATCATATGTTAAGAACATCACATATGGTTTGGCAAATTGTCAAATAAGAGAGTTTGTTGAATTAAAATCATTTCTTGTTTGATAATTTGCAAAACAAATTAGTACTAATCTTGCACAATTGAGTTTTAGTGAGATGCATGTTAACACACGTACACAATAATGATGCAAAGGCCGAGTTGTCATAAGGATCTGGTCGCCCACACGACGAGCCGAGCCCATTAAACCGATTGCGATCTGAGCCAATTTAGAGACTAATTTGATATGAGCCGCATATTTGGTCTCAGAAGCCTAGTTTTGTTGTAGTGAACCCATTTTCAAATTAGCATTGGTCCTGCAATTTAGCATTTCAAAACATAATTTTAACTTTCTTCTAAAGCAAAACAACTTTACTGAAATTAATCAGTACTGTTACTCCTTTTTATGTAGATCCTTGTCGCCCTTCTAACAATTCTGAATAAAAATATGTAGTGAAACTGTTTGATGTAATGTGATCACGTTATGTGATTCTGATATAATTTGAAGAATTGACTTTCATCTCTTTTTTTTTTTCAAAAAAGAAACAATAGAATTAATATGTGCAACAGTGCATTGTCCGTTTATTATATATATATGATGACATGATTTACAAGATATTGGCACCTTTGTTCAAATTCTCTCCGAGTACACTAATTGCCTCTAATGTATACCTAACATATCTCCCAACAAACAGTGACCATGCATACTCAGCTTAGTTGGTGGATGCCATATTGCCATGCCAACATAAGCTCGATGATGTTACCATGTGATCGAACATTGCGCATGATGAAAACCCTGGATGCGTGTGCGTGCGTGCCAAGGATCCCACTACCGTGATCACGATCCCACACATATATCATATATGAATGGTTTGTCATGACTAGCTCTTGTGTATATGCTTGCTTTGTATACACGCATGGAGTAAATTACAAGGCTGATCATGGTCATGCAGCTTTTTTGTCCAAATTTTAAGCGTCTTGCTGAATAATTATGTAACATGCCAATTATTCTTGTTACTGTTCTCAAAATTGACTGGATTTAATTTTAAAAAGTATTTTGACTGGATTTCCATGCATAACTGGGTTATGAGCTTGGGACCTGCATGCAGGACACTGTGTGAAACAGTGAAAGAATGTCATGATGAGCATAGTTTGTATTTTTTAAAGAAGCCGTTTTGATTTGGGAACTAGCTATAGCTTCCACCACACTTGTGTCTGCATGTTTGCCACAGGTCAACGGGGAAGTAACACGTGTACTGACATGATCACGTGGTGTGGTGTATATGAAAGACATGTCTAATTTAGATTCAAATGTAAACGATGCTCACAACAAAATTATATTAGCCAAAGAATTATATATGCAACTTAAAAAATGAACCATATAAAATACATAGTTGTCTTCAAATTAATTACATAATTTTATTTGACTGGATGGTTGAAATCAAAGGGTCATTTTTGACGAACTACAAGTAAACTAAGTCATTGACTGGGTATGAATGCATGCATGGCCGTTTTCAAAGAGAATTTGATGATAATGTATCTTGGCTGGTTATCCAAACTTTATTTTGAGAGTATGAAATATGGACATAAAGATTTTGAAGTCTAGTTTCTAACGGATCAAGTTTCGAATCAATTGGAGTTTTTTAGAGAAAATTATGATTATTTTAGTTGAGTTGGGTCAAATTTGACTGTCTAGTTTTCTATTTTTCTATTTATTACGAATTCTAGATTTTTTTCTATTTTTAGTCCTATAAAAGGGAGTAGTGTTCTATTATTTATAGAGGTGGCATAACCTGACTCGACCCGACAAATTCGTCTGACTTGGAGTAGTTCGATATAATCCGAAACTCGAAAATGACTTGACATTATATGACCTGATATCCGACCCGACCTGATTTGATATGACCTGAAACCCGAAAAGACCCGACATCAGATGACTCGATATTTGACCCGACCTGATTTGATATGACACAAAATCCGAAAAGACCCGACATCAAATCACCCAGTACCCGACCCGACCCGCAGCCCGACATGACCCGAAGCCCGAAAAGTCCCGAGATCAGATGACCCGATACTCGACCCGACCTGGACTGACATGACTCGAAACCCGAAATAACCCGAGAACACATGACATGCTGACCTGACCCGACATGATCCACAATCTGAGATGACCCGACTTGACTCGAACATAACAGGTAAGAGACCTGAGATCAGATGACCCAACATCCAATTAATTTAGGGTGGCAAATTCATGTATAAATTATAAATATTAATAATTCGTTTTGTTTCTTTAATTTTAACTACTATTCTGCTTAGTTTATTTTTTATGTGAACTATTATGTCATGGATTATTTGAATTCTCTATTTTATTTAAGTTAAAAAAATTCATGGTTCTGGACCTTTTATAAATTGGAAAAACTTCTTTTTATTGTTTATTTGATGAGTTGGTTTATTTGTTTTTATATGATTTTTTTATAAGAATACTTGTTCAATTGACTTGACAAGTTGCACTTCAGCTTAGTATCATAGCATGCACATTGATTGATTTTTTATTCTGAGTGGCTTCTTTTTTAGATGTAAATGGATGTGCTTTCATACTCTCAATAAGTAAAAATATTAAATGATAACATTTGCATGCAAACTCATATATTAATTTAGTTTAATAATTAAACTTATCTAGTGAAAGTTAATACCCATCAAATAAGTCGTGAGTTCATCAATTTTAAATCTTTGTTTCTCAAGTTGTATTAGTTAAGGATAAATCAATTAATGCATATAGATGCATCATCATTAAACTAAATTATTTATGTATTTATTTTTGGATCTAAATTAAAAATCACTACTAGTGCACTTATAGAGTTGTAGTAGCAGAAATAATTCATGTAACAAATTACAAGTTGCAATTTTGGTATCTGGTATTTGTTGCTCTGGAAAAAAATATATGCACATAAAGTTGAACTAAGTATGTACATATTTCATGATATCGAATCTTATGTAGTGGCAGAAATATCCATCCGTTTTTTTTATGTACATATTTCATGGTATCGAATCTTAATGAACAACTCTTTATTTAACTAAATGGAGCTAAAGTAAACTATTGACATGAGTTGAAGTTTTATTCTTGATTTTAGCATTTTAGGTGCAATACAGGTAAACTACATATATGAAAGTGATCAAATTTGACTAAACTGAAAATCAAGATGACCTGCAATAAGAGAACCCGAAATTCAAGCCCATCCAAACCTGAAAGGTTCGAAACCGAATGACATAATGAAAACTAACTCGAACCCGAAAGGCTCGAAACTCAAGAAAGACCTGACAAATGCCAACGCAGGATTGTAGAGACCCGACCAGATTTGATCAGACCCATGACTCGATAATGTTTTTAAGTCGATTCGAACCCAAAAAACCTCGAAATGAGATAATTGAAATCCGACCCGATTCGCACCCGAAAGACCCGAAACCCGAGAAATACCTGAAACTAGATAATTGAAACCCGACCCGATCCAAACCCGAAAGACCCAAAACTTGAGAAATGCTTGAAACTAGATAATTGAAACCCGACCCGACTCAAACCTGAAAGACTTGAAACCCGACCTGGCCGACCTGATCAGACCCGTGACTCGATAATCTTTTGAAGTCAAACTGACTCAACCCGTCTGATTAGCCACCTCTAATTGTTTAGCATTATATTGTTGAATAGAAAAGTTGTATTTGTTTGCTTTTTTGTGACTCTCTTCTCTTTCTATTTTACCATAAAACAAAGTACTTAAGTTTAACGAGCAACATAGTTCCAGGACCACCTTGCGTCAATTGCATTAGAGCGAGGCTCGATGACCACATTTGCGCTTGCGTGAAGTTGTATCTTCGACAATCGCGAAAGTCATCCACCACCTCCACCAACCAACCTCACGTTATTTCCACCTATCACAAATCAGCGACCTTATGGCTGATCCAAACCTTCTCGCTATCCTTGATCGAATGCAAAAAAAATCATACTGAAACCATGAAATGCCTAACCATCCTAATTGCACGCATTGCTCCCACCAACAATAAATTTTTTTCCCACAATCATAACCATGAACAACCACCTCGTAATAGCAGCCACAAAATCGTGAACCAAGTTGGCATGGTGGCCTACGAGTTGAAATTTCAGATTTTTCAGGGATTTTAGATCTTGAAGAATATCATGACTGGACAAAAAAAATTGAAGAGATCTTCATGCGCAAGGCAATCCCAGTTAACATACAAGTTCCATTGCTCTATCTTGATGGTCTTCCACCTCTCAACAATTAATTTGATTTGAAGCGTGAAATGAACTATGAGTTTCTCCCTCTTAATTATCGACAGACATTGTACCAACAACTTCAATCCCTCTCTCATGGCGCAAAAAGTGTGGAAGATTATATCCTTGAGTTTTATAAACTTGAGACACGAAATGAGCTTAACGACACAAAATATTTGAGGGTCGCACGTTACTTGCATGGCCTTCGAATGAAAACCATTACACGAGGTGGCTAATGCGACGAGCTTAGCTGAAGTTGTGGTATTCCATCAGGTTAGAGGTATTCCATCAGGTTGCTCGTGTGCAAGCACATGCTTGAATTCGGCCAATAGAGGTTGCACTTCTTGAAGGTTGTGTGTTTTGAAAGTTATCTTTTTTATAACGAATTTATGAATTGTTTATGATTTTAAATGTTATTATACATTTATGTTCCTTGAGATTGATATGTTATATCTTTAGAAGCGTTCAAAAAGATGCTCATGGTCTTGAACCATAGAACTCTTTAGATGAAAAAATATAATCCTAAATATGTTCACAATCGTGGTAATTAAAGGGAACATTATTTACCATGAAGGTTGTCATGTCAATTGAAAGTACATTTTAGTTCTATAAATATTGATAAGTGATTATCATTCAATGACATGAGTATATAAAATGGTGATTCTTTATATACTGAACATGACCTAACTAGATGGAGCATTATATGGATTAGTTTTGTGTCATTAATGTTTCCAATGTGTCTTTGAATCTTATATATGAGACATGTAAGTTTTTCACATGAGAAGTATATAATGTGAATACTATTAAAGTCCATTCAAATGATTGGAATAATATAGTAATTCGTTATGTACAACTTGTGCGGGAGAAATTTATATGTCAATATTATTATTGTCCCTCAATTATTTGAGTTATGATATTACTGGGCCCCTTGGTAAAGTGAAATTATATTGCATGCAATATAACTGATGTAGTTATACTTATAATTCACTTGAGAGACCAAGAAAATAATATAATGCAAAAATGACACGATCCTATTTTGCATATTATTTAAAATATCATGAGACAAGGGTAGACAAGAATAAGTGGATCAAGCACGTAACGACTATGTCGTTTGGGAGACTATAATGTAGTGATAGAACCTCTTATAGTCCATAATATAAAGTATTTTATATTATATCCCAAGATGACGTAGATCCTCTGTAAGGTCACACCAACTGAACAGAAACAACAAGTATTTTACATTTTGAATGATGTATTTAATCTCATAATGTATGAGTTAAAATGCATGTGATAAAATGTTAAAGTAATTTGTCATGTAAAATGACATGCTTAGATCATAAAATAAATTTATGAGAATATATGTGAATATTATTTTGTATAATGTTTGAGAGCATTATAAGAATAATAAATTAATTCATATTAGAATAATATAGTAATATTATTTACTCATAAATTAAATCCTTGCAAAATATGATTAGGGAATAACAAGAGAGTAATCATAGCCATTTGTGTAAATAATTAACACAAGTGTTACCCTAGGGCTTGGCTATATAAAGGGGTATGTTTGAGATGAAAAATGACTTTTTCTCTCTCTTCCCACAATGGAATGAATAGTAATCCGTGAATAGTAACCCTTGATTTCCCCTCTCTTGTGTGTAGAAAGAAAAAACTCCATTGTTCTTCTTTCTCTTCTCTTGCAAGGTTTAGCCACCAAATGAAATAGCTTGTTCATTGAAGATTGAAGATCTAGGTGGTTGGATCTAAGCTCTAACCTCTACATCCATCTATCTAAGGATGCTTTAGGTTGTTGTTTAGGTTCAAGGTGAACCAAGAGACAAGGGTGCTTCCATGGCCGAAGAAGGAAGACGACGGTTTCCAAAAGACCTAGAAGAAGAATCGACTCCTCTCTACGAAGAGATTTGACAATCTCTTTAGGTATTATCCACTCTTGTACAAGAAATAAATGTTTTATTTTCTGTTTTGTTGATGCACAAGAGGTGTTCGATGAAATGTCATAGTATAATCTTGCTTGCAATTGTTATATAAATAAGATCATTTGTGTATTGAGTTAAATAGAGGCAAAAAAATTTAATTTTCGTCCTCTTGAACTTACACATGAAATCCCAACAGTGGTATCAGAGCTTAGGCTTATTTTATAGCAATTAGACTATTTAATTAGTGCTAAATTAAGTGCACAAGTGTTTAGTTACTTATCTCTTAAGTTTTTTGTTCATAAATCTGTCCCTTTTGGGTTCTTAAGAAATTTAATCACTTTGGTAATTTTTGAATCACGATTTTTGTGAATCTAAAAAATTTCTACATTAGTTTATGATGTGTGGATAAAGATTCTAAAATAAAATGAGGAGTTTAAATCGTTTTATTAAGGTAAACAAAAATAAGAAAAATGGGTACAGTGCTGGATTTTCTATGTCCAGTTTTCTGTTTTGTTGAGATCCAAAATAGCATATCTCAAATTTGGATGAATGGATTCGTGCATGCTACCTATCATTAGAAATATGATGAAGTCTTGTTTCTAGAAAACTATATTTTGTAATACAAAAGTATTACGGATTTTATGGAAAGTTACAAACTACAGAGGTGACAACAATCTGTTTTCCAGATCTGAAATCCTGGATTAAAATGTTCTTTTCTCACAAATGGTTAACTATTTTCTGGATATCTTGGTACATATAGAAAGGTGCTTAAATCTAGTTTTCAGAAATGTATGGCTTGAATTTTAATTCGAAAGACACATTTTTTTACATAGAAAACACTGACTGGTGCGCAGCAGGTTGAAACTGAAGACAGTTTCTGAGATTTCATTTTTGTGAAATTTATTGTTGCACAATGATTTGTTTTGTAAAAAAAAAAAATTGTGTTAGGACTCATCCAAGTATGATTGAAAGTGATAGAATTAAAATTTTAAAATTTTAATTAACAATAATGATGATTAAGAAAAAACAAGTCAATTTATGTTTTCTAAAAGTCATTAGAGAATATTGGAGATTCTTAAATGAATCATATAGAATAACATTTAAATGATAAATGTTTGTTCTATTGAATAATTGACTTTCTAAAAGGGCAATCAAGCATGACTTGTTTTGTTATTAGGCCATAAGTGAGTGAGAGTTGTGTGAGGCACTTCTCTTTGCTCGCCATGCGGGAATAACTTAAAAGTCATAGGGCATGACATTTAATTGATAAATGTTTATTCTATTGAGATTATTTTTGAGATTTAAAATAATTTAGATGGAATAATAACTTGAGAGATATGGACATAACTAAACAAGATTGAATAGTGCAGTGAGATTATACTTGTATACTAACCCTGTTTTGCAGGAGGATTGTGGGTTTGTATGGCTCAAGATTTCCAATGTCTTGTGTGTTGTAATGAATGATGTGTATGAATGTGTGTAATTGTGGCCTATGGTGCCATTATTAATTAATTGTAATAATTAAATTATGGCAATGATGTTAGGTTGTCATTCATGTATTAATTCATTCTTGGCTTGCATACCACATAGGATTTTAAATTAGGGTTATTTTAGATGTACTTTTCATTTTGCTTTAGAATAGCTTCAAAAGTAAATTGAAAATTGGGTGGGTTTTAGTAGCTTAGATGTGTTCCTTCTGAAGATGATTGATGAAGCTACAAGAATGCAAGCGGGAGCCATACATCCCACGCAGCTTATTTATTTTATGAATATGTTAGATAATTTGTATTGTTAGGCTAAGTATTGTTTGGATGAATACATGCCCTACCAAAATTATCAGTCATATTTTCACTATGTCCATGAAAAATGTAAGAGTATCTTTCCTTCTCATTTTATCCACTTTAAGCTAGTAGTCGGAGATAAGCATGAGTGTGACTCTTATTACTAGAAATCGTGGAACTTGCATGGATTAGTTATTAAGCCAAAAATGAGTGGAGTTGTGTGAGGCACATCTTTTGCTCATTATGTGGAAATAACTCATTCATTCTTGTTGTCCAATAAAATGAGTTTTCTTAACAAATCACCAAGATTTAGGCTTGGGTTTTGGGAAAGAGAGTTTTATTAAGAAGTTGAATTATTCTTTCTTAATGAAAACGACAAGAGTCATAAGGTTAAGTTTTACTTAAAAGTTTATGATTGGTAAATGATTACCTACCTTGACAAATATTTGGATGAGGTTTATTTATTTGAAAGGGGTCTTGTGTGACTAACAAAACGGACAAACTTTAAATATTTTGTTAGTACAAATTCTAATTCATGAACAACGATATACCCTTAATGAATTTTATAGATGTCTATATCTCCTAATTTGTTTTCTATGGTTATAAAACACCCTTTGCTAATAACATAAAAAAAGGACAAATGAGAAATATGTCTTAACTATCGTGTCAAAAAGCAAGATGATTGCTAAGAACAAAGGCAATATAAAGAGCAAGACAAGTAAGATGCATCTCTTATTCAATGGCAAAGGATGGAGGAGCTCAAGAGAGCACCTCCAAGAGAAGTAAGGAGAAGGACTCTCCAAACTCTAACATAGAGCGCTTCTATTGCCACGAGAAGGGACATTTCAAAATGAATTGCCCCAAGTACAAGAATGACTTGGATAGAGGCAAAGGTTGAAAGCAAGCATCCCAATGCATACTTGTTATTGAACTAAATTTAAATTTAGTACGATGATCCAAGATTTGGTAATAATACTGAATCATGTGCTCACTTAGTTTATAATGTGAATGCACTGAGGGATAAAGATCACTCTCGAAATGAGAGGTTGTGTTGAAAGTTGGTAATGGTGCAAGTATATATGTGATTATACTCGGCACCCTCAACTTACAATTGTCTAGTGGTTTGTATTTAAATTTAAAGGATGTTTATCATGTTTATACAAATGCTATCATTTCTAATAAATGATACTTTGTTTAGTTAAGGATAAACATATGTTGAATGTCAATAACAAGATACTCAAGATGTCACATACAAATAAAACACTTTTTATGGCACTATGTCCTGGCCATATAAACAAGCAACACATTTTATCCACTTTAAACTAGTAATTGAGAATAAACATGAGTGTGATCTTAATTGCTAGAAATTGTGAAAATTGCATGAATTCGTTGTTAGGCCAAAAATGAGTGGGAGTTGTGTGAGGCACATCTCTTTGCTCATTATGTGGAAATGACTCATCCATGCTTGTTAACTACCAATCATGACTTTGTCATGAATTAGTGAGAGTTGTATGAGGCACAACTTTCTACTCATTATGTGGAAATGACTTGTTCATGTCTGTTAACTACTCAACATGAATTCGTTGTTAGGCCATAAATAAGCAAGAGTTGTGTGAGTCACATCTCTTTGCTCATTATATGGGAATAGTTTATTCATGCTTGTAATCAATAATGTGAATCTTGTTTAACAGGAAAGATGATCAAATCATCGTTAAATGGTAAAGGTGTAAAGACAAACAACTTATTGGAACTCATAAAATGATGTATGTGGTTCTATGAATAAGAGTGCAAGAGTTGATTATAGGTACTTCATTATCTTCATAAATAATTATAGTCAATATGACTATGTGTATCTTATGAAGAATAAGAATGGATTCTTTAGAAAATTCAAAGAATACAAGAATGAAGTAGAAAATCAACTTGACAAAAGAATTAAAGTCCTACGAATTGATCGTGGAGGCAAATACTTGAGTAATGAGTTTAGTACATACTTGAAAGAGTGTGGTATCATACCACAACTCACTCAACCCAGAACCTCGCAGTGAAATGGTGTTTCTGAGAGAATGAATCGAACCTTGATTGATATGGTTCGTTCAATGATGTACCAAACATAGCTATCTTTGTATTTTTGGGGTCACGCACTCCAAACATCAGCTCACACACTAAATATTGTTCCATCAAAATCCATTGAGAAAACTCCATATTAGTTTTGGATGGACAAACCATCCAACATATATTTTTCTCAAAGTTTTGGATTGTGAGTCATACGTCAAGCGTATGATGTCAACTAAAATCCAAAATAGATAAATGCTTCTTCAGGAGAGATCCAAAATAAAAATGTTACAACTTTTAGCACAAGTTAACGAATATTATATTTGTTAAGAATGGTGCAGTATTCTTAGAAAAGAAATTTCTCAAAAGAATCAAAAGCAATGGCAATAGGATAACACTTGAGAAAACTCAAGAGGATCCGCAAGTGATCATGAGATGAATGATAGCATTCAAGATGGTCATGAAATGTCACATAAAGTTCCTTTGATCAGTGGAAGTACAAACAGTCACACTTCACAAAAGTTTGTTGAAGAGACTTATACCTCTCACCAAGTGTTCGTTCAACTCGACCCGAGCAAGAACCAAATTCACAATAAATTGTGAAAGAAGTTGAGGAGGCTCAATAGGAGTTGCAAGAATATAGTAAGCTTAGAAAGGTCAACAAGGAAAAGAAGAAGACCTGATTTTTATATGGGTCTTCATGAAGTCTTGGTAATGGATACCGAAGATCCCCCGACCTATGAAGAAGCAATGGAAAGAAAATACGGCAGACAACCATAATTCGAAATAAAATTCATGTATTGCAATCAAGTGTAGAACTTGATAGATCTTCCTTAAGGAAATAAACTCATTAATAACAAATGAGTTGTTAAAAGGGAGATGGACATGAATAGTAACATGAAAAACAAGGCAAGACTTGTAATGAAAGGTTTTAGTCGAATTTAAGAGATTGACTATGACGAAACCTTTTTCACAAGTTTTCATGTTCAAATCTATTCAGAATGTTAGTTATTGATGCATTTTAGGATTATGAAATCTGTCAATTGGATTTCAAAATAACTTTCCTAAATGGTAAGATAGATGAGGATGTGTACATGTTACAACATCAAGATTTTGATGATTCAAAGAACAGCAAGAAAGTATGCAGGCTTCAAAGAGCCATTTATGGCTTGAAGCAAACATTGAGGATGTGGAACAAGCGCTTTGATGAAGATGTTAAAAAATCATGGATTCATTCAAAGCAAGGAAAAACCTTGAGTATACAAGAAGGTTAGTGGGAGTCATATGTAGCTCTAGATCTTGCATGTCGATGACATATTGTTAATGAAGAATGAAGTATCTTTGATGGAGCAAACAAAGAGCTCATTGAAAATAATGTTTTTTTCAATGAAAGACATGAATGAGGCTCAATATGTCTTAGAGATTAAGATATATAGAGATAGTCCTCATAAGCTCATTGGCCTAAGTCAAAAAGTTTAAATTGACAAAATCTTGGAAAGATTCCATATGGGAAATTTCAAGAAGGAAAATGTGTCAATAAAAGTGTTGTGCAATTTAGCAAGTTACAATTTGTCACAACACACAAAGACATAAAATGCATGAAGAATGTTTCCTATGAATCAGTCATAGATTGCATCATGTATGTTATGGCTTGCAGACTGGATGTCGGGTATGCTTTAAGAATGACAAGTCATCATTAGACTTCATCTACTCCTAATTATTGGACTACAGACAAGAATATTCTTAGGTACCTAAAAAGGACCAAGAATAAGTTTCTTGTCTCTGGTGATCAAAGAGAGCTAATTGTAGAACACTACACTGATGCTAGTTTTATAATTGATCCAGATGATCAATCTGAATACGTCCTTCTTCTGATTGGTGGTGAAGTGAGTTAGCATAGTTGGAAGTAATCAACTATGACAAACTCAATCACCTCAGCAGAAGTCATGGCAGCCGCAGAGGCAAGCAAAGAAGAATGGATAAAGAAGTATCCTAAGAAACTTAGTGATGTCTTGTCCTGTGAAGGATCCTTAGAGTTGTTTTGCTACAATAGTGCATCTATTATGCAAATCAAGGAGCCAATATCACATCATAAGACAAAGTACATGATAGAGAGTACTTCGTGACTCGAGACTTTCTAGACAAAGGCAAAATTATATTAATATGGGTAGACACAAACAGCAACATAGCTGATTCCTTGAAAACGCTTTTATCGTAAGCCAAGAACGAAATTCATTTCGAGTCCATGATTCTACAAGATCATGGAGAATGGCTTGAAAACTAAATTGAAAGGATTTTCTCTTTTTAGAGTTTATGCATATAAGAAACTTTAAAAACAAGTGGGAGACTGAAGGTTGTGTGTTTTGAAAGTTATCTTTTTTATAACGAATTTATGAATTGTTTATGATTTTAAATGTTATTATACATTTATGTTCCTTGAGATTGATATGTTATATCTTTAGAAGCGTTCAAGAAGATGCTCATGGTCTTGAACCATAGAACTCTTTAGATGAAAACATATAATCCTAAATATGTTCACAATCGTGGTAATTAAAGGGAACATTATTTACCATGAAGGTTGTCATGTCAATTGAAAGTACATTGTAGTTCTATAAATGTTGATAAGTGATTATCATTCAATGACATGAGTATATAAAATTGTGATTCTTTATATACTGAACATGACCTAACTAGATGGAGCATTATATGGATTAGTTTTGTGTCATTAATGTTTCCAATGTGTCTTTGAATCTTATATATGAGACATGTAAGTTTTTCACATGAGAAGTATATAATGTGATTACTATTAAAGTCCATTCAAATGATTGGAATAATATAGTAATTCGTTATGTACAACTTGTGCGGGAGAAATTTATATGTCAATATTATTATTGTCCCTCAATTATTTGAGTTATGATATTACTGGGCCCCTTGGTAAAGTGAAATTATATTGCATGCAATATAACTGATGTAGTTATACTTATAATTCACTTGAGAGACCAAGAAAATAATATAATGCAAAAATGACACGATCCTATTTTGCATATTATTTAAAATATCATGAGACAAGGGTAGACACGAATTAAGTGGATCAAGCAGGTAACGACTATGTCGTTTGGGAGACTATAATGTAGTGATAGAACCTCTTATAGTCCATAATATAAAGTATTTTATATTATATCCCAAGATGACGTAGATCCTCTGTAAGGTCACACCAACTGAACAGAAACAACAAGTATTTTACATTTTGAATGATGTATTTAATCTCATAATGTATGAGTTAAAATGCATGTGATAAAATGTTAAAGTAATTTGTCATGTAAAATGACATGCTTAGATCATAAAATAAATTTATGAGAATATATGTGAATATTATTTTGTATAATGTTTGAGAGCATTATAAGAATAATAAATTAATTCATATTAGAATAATATAGTAATATTATTTACTCATAAATTAAATCCTTGCAAAATATGATTAGGGAATAACAAGAGAGTAATCATAGTCATTTGTGTAAATAATTAACACAAGTGTTACCCTAGGGCTTGGCTATATAAAGGGGTATGTTTGAGATGAAAAATGACTTTTTCTCTCTCTTCTCATAATGGGATGAATAGTAATCCGTGAATAGTAACCCTTGATTTCTCCTCTCTTGTGTGTAGAAAGAAAAAACTCCATTGTTCTTCTTTCTCTTCTCTTGCAAGGTTTAGCCACCAAATGAAATAGCTTGTTCATTGAAGATTGAAGATCTAGGTGGTTGGATCTAAGCTCTAACCTCTACATCCATCTATATAAGGATGCTTTAGGTTGTTGTTTAGGTTCAAGGTGAACCAAGAGACAAGGGTGCTTCCATGGCCGAAGAAGGAAAACGACGGTTTTCAAGAGACCTAGAAGAGGAATCGACTCCTCTCTACGAAGAGATTGACAATCTCTTTAGGTATAATCTTTTATCCACTCTTGTGCAAGAAATAAATGTTTTATTTTCTGTTTTGTTGATGCACAAGAGGTGTTCGATGAAATGTCATAGTATAATCTTGCTTGCAATTGTTATATAAATAAGATCATTTGTGTATTGAGTTAAATAGAGGCAAAAAATTTTAATTTTCGTCCTCTTGAACTTACACATGAAATCCCAACACTTCTTCGGGTACTTCTTGATCGATTTCAGTTTTGGTGAAATCACATGAGGTGAGTGCAAAAAACATTCCAGCGCCTTCTAGTTCCTCCTCAAATTCTTTTTGCGGAACACAAAACACTATGTTGATATCTTTTACATTTTCTTGAACTGGATTTATGCGAACATTTTTCGCACCAACTTGAATGGACAGGTTGGTTGTCATATTATCGTGTAATGGCCAACTTGCAAAAACTTATCTAAATACAATCCAACTCATCTATTAAAATATTAATATTTTTATTAATAAAATAATCCAATGCGTATGATATTGGAGTAGATGAATTTGTGGATGTGAGTTAAATTCGGAATCATGGATTTCGGTGTTGACTCCGGATGTAGGGATTCCGGAGTTAACTCCGGAATCTGTGATTTCGGAATGACTATTTTAGTGATTGTTATTCGAATTTTGTCTGTATAGTATTTTTATATTTTATTTTGGTTATATAAAAAATTTCGGCCCTCTCAACATAGGTATTTTTCGCTGGAATCAAAATAAATCTAACAATACACAATCATAAACGAAATTACAAAACAGACCATCACGAAATAATATATTATCATTAACCGATTTATTATTTAAACGAATGAAATTTCTTTGATCGTAATTGTTTCATTCGTTACGAAACGAAAAACAATTAAGCAAACATCTTGGATTTGCTTGCTTAATTAAAAGCTTCTAATATTTTATTATGGGTTGTATCAGTACTCTAATAACCTCAGTTAGCCCTAAACAATAATCAATGAGATTGGAAGCTAGCCATTAGATCGATGCAAGTTACTGCAGCCATTCAGTTTTTTTTTTTTTTTTTGTTATGCTGGAGACTGGCTCTAGCTAGTCATTAATATTATATATATAATTTGTTTATTCATTATCTGTAGATTTACAAATTACAACACATTCGAATTCAGATTTGAAACTAAATCTTAAAATCTCTCTTGAAAATAATCTCCACTAAAATCTGAATCCAAATCTCTCTTAAATATCTTATGCCTTATCACTGAACTAGATAGAATCGGACAATATTATATTTATAGTGAAATGTATGGATGTATATATTATCATGTATATATATATGGTTCCGTATTTATCAATTTATAATTCCATAGAATAACAGGTACGGAAAAACTCTATATTTTATATATGATAAACTAACAGAAACTTTTTGGTAATCTTAAGATAAGATAACTAAACAAAAGAAAGTTAATAAGAGATTAGTCTAACAAAAATACAAAATACAAATTTGGAGAAAGAAATAAACAAGCTTATTATAACACCACAAATTTTATCAGGTGTATGCCGCATCATTACGTACAGAATGTTTGCAGTTAATATTTATTGTTCAAATTCGCATGGGAAAACAATATCACAGCACAATATTGTTAATTAAAGCATGCATTACCATAGTTAAGAGGAGACAAGCTGACAATATTTTATCTAATTTGTCGCATGATAACAAATTGAAAATTAACAGAAACGGTACAAGAGTTAATTTCTGTTGCTGATATAATATGTCAAATGGTGTGGTACATACTGATAAGTGATGAGCCAGATTTTTCACGGGATCGTGTTTTTAACCTTACATTAAATATTATTGCAGGACCCATCTGTTAGTGAGTAGCAAATTGGATTATATGCATAGTATATATATACACGTCAGGATAGCGTGGTGCTTACATCGGAGACTTAATTTAGAAGGGGACCCACCTGAGCATGAATGGTGGATGGTGGTGGTGGCACCATTTCCGCTTCATAGTCATAGACCACATTAATATTTCCGACTAATAAACAAACAAAACCCCATGCATGTCCCTCTGTACTCTGTAGTTATAAACTTATACCTAGCCAAATCAAACCCAACTGTGCACCCTTTCTCGTGTCCTTAACCCACTACCCATATAGGCATGTATCTCATTATTCATCCACAAGATAGTTAATAAGAATAATAAATTATGCAGTTAACTAGTATTTAATTACTGTTCCTCACACATACCATAACAAGTAGGTTAGATTAGGTACATCGATAAGAAGAAAGAGAGAGAGAGAGAGAAAAATGATTTGGTCGTTCTTGGGACTGAGAAAGAGAGAGGGGATATGGGATGGTATGTAGAGTGTAAGTGTAGGCGTGGATCTGAGAAATGTTAAAAAGCGACAGTGCCAAGAGCAGGCGCAGGGGACAAAACGTGGTTCTTTTATCAGGTGCAACTTTTCCCCTCGTCATACTTTTTAGTTTTATTTCCCTTCATTCTCACAACTTTTTACCAGCGTTGGTCGGTGTCCCCCTTTTCTCTGCCTCGTCTCTCAATCTCTAATTACATCTCATCTCACCTCATCTCATCTCACTCTTTTGATAGCGAGATATATAGGAGATTATTGAAAAAGAAAGTATATATATATATATATATATATATATATATATAAAAGAAAAGAAAAAGTGCAAGAGGATGAAATTACAAGGCAAAAGCTAGTTAGCTTCTGTTAGTGCCGTACACGAGCCCCTTCTAATCGCTTGATCATATCATAGTTGTCTATACTCTATAGCCCCCTCCACTAAAGAGCAGCTTAAAAGGAGACCCCATTTGACTAGAAAAGTTGGAGAGAAAGACAGAAAGAAGGAAGATAGATAGATCAAAAGAGATTGCAAAAAGAGAGTGTGTGTGTGTGTGTGTGAGAGAGAGAAAGATAGTGGAGCTCCACATTCGACATAGGATATGTGGGAAGAAACCTTTCACACCCCCACCAATAGCTTTCTTCTCGCTAGTGGAGGAGAAGCTAGCGCATTACCATGGCAACCAGCAGCTTCTATTGTGCCATCTATGTACCCCATATCCTCTCCCTACTTCACCTCTCCTCACCTCCCCTTCACTGGAGATCATCAGTTCGGCTATCATGACGGCACAACATGCATGGATCAGACTGGGATCTATGAAGGCGTTTTGCAAGGCAAGGGGCTGGGGCCCATGTCTTTCTTCGGTACTCTTCACCCCGATTTTGGTAAGATGACAGCCAAGGAGATGATGGATGCCAAGGCACTTGCAGCATCGAAGAGCCATAGCGAGGCTGAGCGTCGCCGCCGTCAAAGAATCAATGGACATCTTACGAGGCTGCGCAGTATGCTCCCGAATACCACAAAGGTAATTATTATATCATGTAATAATTAGTGCATGAGATTAAAAATATACTCTACGAATAACCAGGTTCATTAGTAATATTGGTTGATTATGGTACTAAGTTGAAATATTATTCTATTTTTTATATCTTCCTTGAATTTCATTCTACAAGATATATTTATGGGATTTGATTTCATTGGAAGTGCATATATAACTTTCCGTATCTTTGTAAATCGCTTGTTTATTTTGAAAAATGAAAATATGGAATCTTCTATGCATTTTTTTTATTGATAGTTAGCTTAGAATTTTACTTTTCTTAATGGAACTTCCTTTAAATGAGTATCATCCTCATATCCTATCGATAACCTCTAATATATTATGGGATGAAATGGTACTAAAACGGGCAAACAAGCTAGCTAGGTAGAGTTTGATGCTGTTTTTCTTACTATTTTGACAAGCTGAGTGAAAATGTTCTTGTCGGGCTTTTCACAAATCTCGAATTCCTAGGCAATGGAAACCTAAATAAAACCTTGGAAAATGAAGAGGAAAAGACAAGGGCTGAAAAGGAGCCGCCTTACTTGAAATTTGATGGGATAAAGAAGAAACAGAGAATCCGACAGAAATTTTCATCTAAATAGATTTGCTGGAGAACTGTTTCTTAGCTGCTATAGGCAAAAAACAAAATTTTGTTACTATTGTCCTGCAATGCACGCTCTTGTCAGAAGTTAATAACAAGGAAAAAAGCCACCACAGGTTTAAGGATTTCCTCTATATGCTGTCAAAGCAGTAATTTCAATTTAACTCCACACCAATAGGAAAAAAAGGTTCATGAAATATGCATGGTAGAATCAGTGAATGTATCAACACCAGAACTGTTGGCAAACTAAAGCGAATTTTGAACAAAAGTAAACACAAATCATTTATGTATAAGCTTCAAACCTGGATCAACTAGTTTCAATGGATATATAATAGCTATAGACGCATTGGTACATATTGTAGCTGTTTTAGTTCATATTCTATGTGTATTCATGGTTGTTGCATTTAATCTTTCCTCAGTTTATAAGGATCAGTGACATGTATTATATTAGTTGTTGATGAACCTTTTTAAGTTACAGGAAATATCGCTTGCAGAAATTATATTAAAAGTTTTTCTTCCTTTTTTTTAATTGTTAAATCATATATATTGATAAACCAATTCACAGGAAGATCTACTGAAATTGTTTGACTGTTTGTAGGATTTTATTGGTATTTGATGTTTACTTCGCATCAATGCCATGGCACATCAACCAAGTTTTATTTATATATTTTTCATAATCTAACTGTTCGTTTATATTAATTCATTCAGACTGACAAAGCATCGCTACTTGCGGAGGTGATAGAGCATGTCAAGGAGCTCAAACGCCAGACATCATCCATCACCGAAGAAGATGGTCAAGCTCTACCAACGGAATCAGACGAACTGATAGTAGACCCCACAAGCGATACTGATGGAAACTTTCTTGTGCGGGCCTCGTTATGTTGTGAAGATCGTGCTGACCTCATCCCTGACCTTGTACGAACCTTAAAATCTTTGAAACTACGTACACGAAAGGCCGAGGTCACAACCCTTGGAGGTCGTGTGAAGAATGTTCTTATTATTGCTGGAGAGGACAGTGCTCACGAGGTATCTTTTGGTCAACACCATGAATACATCGCTTCAATCCAAGAGGCGCTTCGTTCGGTGATGGATAGGAAAGCAACCTCATCAGAGTCATCTTCCTCAAGTGGTGGCATTAAGCGACAAAGGATGAACAATGTGCAAGAACAAGGTTCTATATAGATATGGATTAACTGATTTAATTAGTAGTCCGAGTTAGTTAATAATTTAACTGTACGTGTGTTGGGCTTTGGGTTTTTATTTAGGGTATAGGTGTTTGGATTTTGGAATTTCATCAGGTGTGTTTAGGGTTTGGTGTCTTCTTTGTTTTGGGGTTTGTGGGAGGGGTGGGGATACATACAAGGACAAGTTTTATTTAGTCCTTGTGTTTAATTACCTGGCTTGGTAAAGAAATTAAAGATAGAAAAGTTGCGGGCGGGTTTACATGGTATGGTGTTGGGGGTGTATAAATGGTTCATGATCTCCTTGTAATGGTCATAGTAGGAGATTGAAAATTGTTGCTTAAGTGTGATGGTTCTACTTTGTTTTGGAAAAGAATTAAGTTTCTTTGTGCTTGCATGCAAAGCCAACATAGTTTCATATTCATCCTTTCATAATCACTCTCACTCCATGAAGTAGAAATGTGCATGACAACAGCTAGAGGAACTCTATTTAAAATGCTGACAATTGACTTATTAAGACACTGATCAGTAAAACCTAGATAACATATGATATAACTTTCAATGTTTAAATTTACAGAAGCTAATTAATTTACAGAATCAAACGCAAGGCATGCAGGATTAAGCTAACGGTTTTGACCCCTTTTTTTCTTTTGATGAAAAAAGATAATGGCTGCATATATATAGTTTTGCATTTGTGATCATCAACTTTTTTTCTCTTTTCGTTTTAATTCCGTGGCGCCCCTTTAATTATTAAAATTTTGTTTATTGGCTTGATAAGAAATTATTATTAAAAAAGCACACCAAACACTACTACACAATTGATATGTTATAAGGAAAGAGATTCACTGCCACATTTTTTTCTAGCCACATCAAGGCCACGTGATCCGCTCCCTTCTTTTCTTGCTGTACGATTTGTGCTCTGTATAAATGAGGCGCTGATCAGATTTTAAGTCAAATGCAGAGAAATGCAATGGACGCCTCCATTTTTGTCCAAAATTAAAATCTGCATCTCTTAGCCCCATCTCATGTGCGTTAATGGTATTGTTTCCCGCGTATTCTCCATCCGCCTAGGTATTGTTCGCTCCCTCTCTTAGCCCCATCTCTTCGTGAGCAACGTTGCCGAGGTAGGTTCGATTTCTTTGATACTGTTTCTGAACTTTTATCTGAACTATCCGCGTATTCGCCGCATCTCTCTGAACTATCCCAATTTCTGAACTTTTCTGAACTATTGCAGTTTCTGAAATTTGCACGGATGTTTTGCAATTTTTGTAAAATTTTGTTTGTACTGCTTTATCTCCATTTTGAACCAGCATACAAGGGCTTATTACTATCACCATTGATTTCATTGCTATCATATACAAATTTGATTGAACTTTTTCAAATTGTCCCAAATTCATTTTAGTTTTCAATGGAGGAAGAGAACTTGGAAGCTTCAAATCCTGAGAATGACAGACACTTAAGCAAGTTGACCAAGGAGAATGTGCAAGGCAAATACGTTGGTGTAGCACCTTTTTTGGGCATGATGTTCGAAACAGTTGACGAAGCTCATTCATATTATGAAATTTATGCTAAAATTACTGGATTTAGCATGAAAATCCGTACAAGTTATTACTTCTCTAGAAGCAAGGAGATTTGTGCACGTCGGTACACCTGCACACGTGAGGGATCTTGTGCAGAGAAGGAATCATGTGCCAATGTAGGTCGAAAGAAAAATACCTTGACTAGCAGATGTGGTTGTCCTGTTGTTTTTATTGTTAGAAGAAAAACAATGGCAGATAAATGGGAGGTAACAACTGTCGAAAACAACCACAATCATCAAATTGCAAGCCCAAGAAGTATTGGAAATCTTAGAAATCAAAGAGTTATGCCATCTGTTGCAAAAAATCTTGTTGAGAAATTCAGTCAAGTCGGGCTTCCCACCGGTACAGTACCTGATGTATTAGATGATCAAATGGGTGTGAACTTTTCAAATAGGGATTGTTGGAACCATATGAGGGATGTCAGAAAATTGAATTTGGATTTCGGTGATGCTGAAAGTGTTTTCAATTATTGTAGAATGAAACAAACTCATGATCCAAACTTTTATTATTCTATTAAACTTGATGATGATGATCGAATGGTAAGCTTCTTTTGGGTAGATTCTAGGGCTCGTTTGTGTTATGAGCAATTCGGTGATGTTGTGGTTTTTGACGCAACTTATAATAGCAACAAATACAAGTTGCCGTGTGGGCTGTTTGTAGGTGTTAATAATCATTTTCAATCTATATTGTTTGGGTGTGCATTGTTGCAAGACGAGATAGAGGAATCATACGAATGGTTGTTCAAAACATGGTTAGATGCGATGAAGGGAAAGTTGCCTATATCAATTCTGACGGATCAGGACAAGGCTATTGGAAACATGGTAAAGAAAGTTTTTCCAACAAGTGTTCATAGATTGTGTCTTTGGCATATAATGAAGAAGTTTCCTGAAAAGTACAACAATCTTTATAGAACAAAGTCGCCATTCAAGAAAGACCTAAAAAAGTGCTTGCATCAATCAATTACAACTGAAGATTTTGATGAACAATGGAAAGAAATTATGGACAGGTACATTTTCATTTTTTCAATGTCCCCTGATTTCGGAAAGAAATTATTTGTATGTTTATATTCTATTTTCATTTATATTTTTATTTTAAGAACACTAGTAATAACATCTAGCATTTTAATATTCGAAGTTCAATGGCTTCAGGTACAATCTAAAAGATGATCAATGGCTTCAGGGGCTTTTCAATATTCGAACTTCTTGGGTTCCAGTTTATAATCGGACTGTATTCTTTGCTGGAATGAACACGACGCAACGTTCTGAAAGCATGAACGCATTCTTCAATGACTTTGTGAACAATGGAACTACATTACGAGAATTTGTTACCAAATATGAGAAAGCTGTTTTGAAGAGATATAAAGAGGAGAATAAAGAACACTATAATTCTAAGCACAAGCACCCTACAGAGTTAACCCTTGAAATATCTGATCATGCTGCTTTGGTGTACACAAGAAACATCTTCAATATGTTTGAAGATGAGGTTAAAAAGAGCCTCCGATTGGATCACAAAAAGGTCGGTAAAAATGGAAATTTGCATTGCTACTTGATATCAGGTGACAAAAAATACAATAGAGAGTTTGAAGTTTCATTCGATACTTTGTCGAGAGATGCCTCATGTCAATGTCATCTTTTTGAGTTTAAAGGAATTTTGTGTCGTCACATTTTAGCTATTTTAAAAAAGAAAGGGGTTCACAAGATACCTCCTCAATACATTCTCTCTAGGTGGACCAAGGAAGCAGCTGATGGAATTTCCATTCCTATGACGGTAGAAATGGATAGTTCTTCCCTCATTCGCACTTTGGAGTTTCACAACAAAGCAAGTGCATTGATGCCTTACTTACACGAGTCTGATGACTCGTATCGAGAGATAATGGACGGAATGGACAATATCATTAAGAAAGTGCAACAGTTGAAGATTTCAAATAATGAGGAAGTCCTATTAGAGGAAGGTCTACATTAATTGCTGATCCATTAGTCGCAAGAACGAAAGGTCGGCCAAAAAATCCAAAACAAGTCTCAAGAAATGGAAGATTCAAAGGTGGTCTTGAAACTGCAATGACAATTGGGAAGAAACAAAAACGAAAATGTAGATTTTGTCATGAAGAAGGTCACTACAGTAGTACTTGCAAGAAGCATAAAGGTATGCTAGAAGAGAGACATGAAATATCTTCATTTATTTAAAATTCTTCCTTGTTATTTCACCATGTATAATATTTCTTCACTGTTTTTTGTCATTTCTATTACAGGTCCAGAAGAGAGACACGCAACTCCGATTTGATTCAAGACATTAGACTATTTTTTGTCAATTATGATGTAGCACTAATCAAGTGGTGCAGTAATATCTTTTATGTTTTGTGTGGCTGCAATGAGAACCAACTGGTACTAATAGTCTAATTTAAGACATTAGACATTTTGAGACTATGGTACCAATATTCTAATTTAAGACTATGGTACCAATATCTTTTATGTTTTTTGTGTGGCTATAATGAGAACCAACTGGTACCAATATTCTAATTTAAGACATTAGACATTTTGAGACTATGGTGCAGTAATATCTTTTATGTTGCCATGTGTTACTTTACTTTTCGTTGTGACACATTGTAGTTCAGATACACATTGGACATTTTGAGACTATGGTGCAGTAACATCTTTTAGACTATGGTACATTTCTAATAAAATTACATTCAACAAATCAATTGCATAGACACATTGTAGTTCAGATACACATTGAATTTTGGGTAGCAAGTCCATGTTATTAATCCAAAAAGTCATTATACAAATACTAAATGAGAGAGAACAGATACAAATAAATTAAGTAGAATAATGTATTAGGCGGATTCAATGCTACATGCAGAGTTAAATAATACACTGATATAAGCATTGTATCCTTGTTACAAACAATTTCAATCATAATTAAGTAGAACAATCTAACATACCTTACATGAAATAAATGATAAAAGTTAAATAAAACTGAAAATTACTTGCAAATAATTACAATTAAACCCGTAAGTACAACTATAACTATTGTAAATTTAATCATCTCCAACGTTGCACTTTGTTGTGCATTGTGTTTCTTCAAGTCTCCCATATTCTTCTTTAATGTTTTACTCTCGTTCTTCAATTCTTCCATATCCTTCGTTAGTGTTTTAATCTCGTTCTTCATTTCCACCATCGCTTTGTGTAGCAACTCATTTTCGATATTAATGTGCATTCCTAATACCCCAATTTCATCAAGATATGTCTTGTACTCATTCTCCCACTTCCAAAATTTACAATTAGGATTCTGCAATTACAATCATAATTAATAGATTAGTTTAAGGAAAGAATATGAATGTTGTACTCCAATTTCTGGAACCCTCCCTCTCCACTCTCTGCTATCAGCAAAGAGCAACTTTTTTGGAAAATCTCAATTCTCCAAATACCAGCAAGGAGCAACTACTCAAATAGAAAGAGTGCAATATTCCAAATTGATTGCGACTACCAGCAAGGAGCAACTACCAGTATTTGAAACGCCAATATTGACTGATCAAATTGAAACAAAACCACTGATCAAATTGAGCTACAGGTCTCAACTCATTATTCTCCAACTAAATGCAGTATTTCAAATCACAATTCTAATTAAATCCTACTTAATCTCAATTAATACATACTGTTAGCTACTGCATGCAAATCACTATCTCAATTAAATCTAATTTCTGGAAAATTCTGTGAAAGAGTGCTACCTTGTAATTGGAGCATCTGTAGAAAATTCTGTCTGGATTTTTTGGAGTCTGACTCACGAGCTTTCTCACGTTTCTCCCGCAATTTGGGCAATCGATTATCGGCAGAACTGTACTCTCACCCTGAAGGACACTGGAAGAAGTCGATTGCGATGTGAACTTTCCACGCTGCATCCCCGAAAGCTTGGGTTCGATGGAGAGCTTGGCAAAATTTTGACAAATTAAGAAGAGAAATAATGAGACAATTTAATCAACTCCATAGAAGATTTCAATGAAAGATTTGAATAGGTTCCTAGAAAAGTTACCTCAAAAACTTGCTCGAGAAGGGATGGAGCGTCAGGAGCGGAGTCCGTGCGTTTATTGTCAATCGCGAGAGGGAAAGAGAAAGAGAAAGGAGTAGCACAGAGCAAAAGGGAGAAGAGAAATAATGAGAGGTGTGTGAGAGAGAGGGTCGAACAAAACCCTATGCGTTCATTTCCTTCTTCCAGGCGGGGGAAAAGAAATTTGGGGAAGGAAAATGGAGAGAGAGGGAGCAATGAGACAGAATGGAGGCGTCCATTGCATTTCTCTGCATTTGACTTAAAATCTGATCAGCACCTCATTTATACAAAGCACAAATCGTACAGCAAGAAAAGAAGGGAGCGGATCGCGTGGCCTTGATGTGGCTAGAAAAAAATGTGGCAGTGGATCCCTTTCCATGTTATAATGGCTTTATAAAGTCTATTATATTGACTTTTGGGGATGTAATAGGGGCTGCTAAAAACACAGAAGTTCCGCTATAATAGGTGCAATCTATTATAGCGGACATTACAACGACACCGTTATAATAGATATAATTTAGAGCGGGTCCTCGGTAAATGTCGTTATAATAGGTCTAGCTATTATAGCGGCCTTTACGGCAGGGCCGCTATAACTGCTATCTATTATAGTGCCATTTACCCAGGATCTGCTATAATAGTCTTTAAATAATATTAAATCGCATAGGGCTGTTATAGTGAGTGTTTTGTAAAGTCCACTATAAATTTATTAATTTTTTTTAATGAAGCTGATTTTCTGTGGCCAGTTCCCAATTGCTAGCCATACAATTTGTACCAATATATATCAATCAAACACATCAAACTGATAAACCTAGAGGGGAGGTGAATAGGTTCCAAATAAATTTTTAGGTTTATATATATAGTGCACAATTCAATTTCAAATGGCAATATAATTTCAACAAGTCAAGCAAATTAAGTACAACAATTTTCTCAACTAATTTAAATTGAAGAAATTAAAATAGATGAGTTTAAGAAAGATCAAACAAATTGAAGAACGTGACATCGATATGTTAATGGAGTTCGGCTATTGACGAGTCTACTCTCCGAGACTCTCGATCTCCCGACTTGGTAACGAGATCAAGCCGTATGCACTAACACCAAAATATTCTTTACAATGGCCGAGATCTAGCTCTTTACATACTTAGGATATAGACTAGACCCGTTGAAGATGCACAAAAACAAGATAAGGAGAATAGCTACAAGATCTCTCAATTACACAAATGATTTGGCTAATTTAGAGTATTTGAGTTTTTGAGCAAAAATGGTGGTTATTGTAGGGTTTTAAAAATAGGACAAGACAAATGAGAAAGAATAAGAAAATTCCTTAAATACTACTGCAGAAAAAACCTTTCTAAACAGGGATTCGTCCTGAACCGTTATAACGATTGATAACAATTATAACCGCTAAACTTCTTCTCCTCGACCTTGACTGAGTTTGACTTGGGTGTCGAGGGAGCTTGGGTTGATGACATCTTGAATTGAACACCTCTTTGACATCGTCTTGATGAGAGGAGTCGAATGGGCTCACTATCGATGGCTGGGGACCACCGGAAGTGGCTGAGCACCATCACCCCCTCGACCTCAGGCCATTTGATTTAATTTCGAGTTTTTGTGATTTATAGATGATTTTAAAGCTTGAATTTGGTTTAGTTATGCTCCGAGATCATGTTTCTGATGATTTGAAACTTCAATTTGATTTGTACTTCAAATTTGAACACTTTGAGTCGAATTTGGGTCGGTTGGTCTCAAACAGTCACAAACCAATTTAATTTGAGGTTTTCATGGGCTCAATTCAATTTATATTTATCCAAACACTATACATGATCATTGAATAACATTAGGCAACTGTTAATTTTGTTTAATTTGGAATTTGGAAGGGCACAGTTCACAATTTGGGCAAACAACAACCTATTTTATTTATTCTGAATTTCAACGGCTCAATTCGATTTCTATTGGTGTAAATATCATTTAGAGACATCATAAGGCATCAGGCAAGCCTCAATTTATTTGAATTATTCGAATGGGCTCAATTTGCTGCCAGAAGGCATTTCAAACCGAACAGACAGTCTTTAAACCTATTTTGAATTTTTAAATGGGCTCTGTTCAATTTTATTTGATGCAGAAAGCATCCCCAAGCATTTCAGAATACATTTCAAGCATTCATTTAATTAGCCACAATTTAGAATTGAATTCGGTGCAATTTAAAGGGCAATTTTGGTTAATTTTGAGTCTGGTTAGGGCTTTTATGGCTAATCAAGCCTTCAAACCAACAAACAAGCATGCAATTAAGTCTATAAGCATCAGACAATCATAGAAATTCACTTTCAAAGCATGCTCAATCAAGAAATTACGAATTTGGTTCAGTTCAATTTAGTTTGGACTGATTTGAGCAGCTGATATTTATCAAACATAAAATAGAAATTTTGATACATAGCTTGAACTTTGGTGATCGATTTAATACATCATATAAGTTTGTTTTGAAGACTAGACAAGTTTGAGACTTGAAATCATTTGCAAAGGGTTTGAATTTGAATTTGAAACTTGAACTAGAAACTGTGCTCAAAGGGAGCTCAGATCTGTGCATTTTCTTGATTTTCAAGATTGATTTTCTCAAAATCTATACAAAGAAAGGACAAATACCAGATTGATTCCTTGAAATACAGATATTAGTCTACACCTTGATACAAAGATTTAGATCCAACTCAAAAGAGGGAAGATTTGAGAAGAGTTTGAATCAGGTGTCAGACAGATGCTTGGGTATGGTGCCATTTGGGGAGCTGATTTGGTTTTTGGATACAACTTGGTGATTTTGGTGGCTCACATATACTTTTGAGCAAAGATTTGTTTTTATGGAATCAAAAAAAGCATTTCTGTTTAAAAAAAAATTAACTTGGACAAGGAGAGCTATTTTGTGCATTTAAACCTCATTTTTCTCATATTTTTTGGAAATCTTAGATTGAAAAGGGGATAAGTCATATTCTGTTTGTCTAAAAATTATGAAATTAATTTGGATTTGAATTTTATTTGAAGGTTGCACAAAAATAACAAATTTCTGATAACAATGGTATAAAAGGCTGAAATGAAACCAAGGGTTCAAAATTAATTTGCAGACCTTGAACACATGTGTTTGAAGCTTGATATACTGTGTTATACATTGGTTAAGGTTTCTAGACCACAAAAAAGACTTTTTTTCAAAAAATCTTGAATTTGAATTTGAAAAGGGATTTTAGCCCTAACTCAAACTATTTTGAGTTCAGATTTGGGATTCTAGTGTCAGATATGGATTTCCAGAGCTTCTCTTATGCTCTAATAACATCTAGACACATCACAGAATCAAATAAGGGTTTTAATCGAATGAACTCATTCTGAAATCCAGATAAGACATTGAGGGACAGATCTGAACCTCATATGATCAAACTAATTTGGAAGATCAAAAGGAGATCAATTTCATTTTAAAAAGACTTGTTTTGGTCAGATGAAGATGTTTAGGATAAATCATCAAAGTCTTATGTATCAAAAAATTTGATTTAAAGAGCATATACTCAAGACCGCAAAGATCAACAGCATAAAACTCATATTTCAATCAAAAAAGCATCTAGGGTTCTCAAAATCGTGTCTGCGTGTCTGAAAACGGCACGGAACGACACGACACGATAAGGACACGGCACTGTTAAGACACGACATGGGATACGGCACGGTACTGTTCATGTGCCGTGTCTTAAGCATGTCGTGCTTAGGTTTCATACTGTATGACACGGCACAGCACGAAACGTTTACGAAGAGAGGCACGACACAGAACGACACGAGAACACATATAGACACGGCACATTTAGACACGACACGACGGCACGAATAGACACGGGTAGGCACGACACGACACAGATAGGCACGGGTAGGCACGGATAAACACGAAAGTTCAAATTATTTTGAAATCTTTTGCATTTATTAATTATTCTATTTTAAACTTTACAAATTTTAAAAAATAAACGTGTCTTAATCGTTCCATTTTGATCCCTTCCAATTTTTGGCACGACACGATAAAAATAATAAAATAATCGTTTCATGTCGTTCTGTGTCGTGCCAAGCCGTGTTTGGAACGGAACGACACGAATTTAGAACACTACAAGCATCATATTTCAATTAATTTAGTACATAAGCATATAAAATTGGTCCTTTTTCTACCAAATTGCAACACCACTCACCTTTAGAAAAGGTGATATGTCGGGGTGAGAGTGAAAGGCTCAGCAAGTGTTGCGCAAGTTCGATCACTCCCATAAATTTGGCAAGAAAAAAGGCAAATTGGCTATGGGGTCTATTTATAGCCCAAGGCAGCTGTTATACATTGGATTCTCTTCTAGACAAGATTTTCTATGAATTTTTCATTTTTTTTCTTCTGTCTTGATCTTGTGTGGTCCTTGGTGTTGTATCTCATGTTTGCAGATGCTCTAAGTGGTCCCCTCTTTTATTTAGATGCCAATTGAGTTTCTAGAAGTGGAAGAAAGCATCTTTGATCTTAGCCTTTCATCATTTTGGTTAATGGACCAAATTGGCTTATTTGAATCTTGATCCATGTGTTGCACTCCTATTGTTCAATTAAATAACTCCCTCAATATGAAAGTTATATGTGATTATTTAATAATATGTCAATTATGAAAGTTGCACATATTAAGCCCTAAATAATTCTTTCAATCACATAAACACTTCATAAAATCTTTTGAAGAATATTCTTGAGCCTTAATTGCACTTGATTGGCCCTTGAATGAGGTCTTGGATAATTTTGCACATAGGACCTTGGATTTCCAAAATTGAGCTAGCCTTTTATTTGATCACATTTGCTTGTTCTTTGATATACTTATGTCTTACTTTATCTTTTAGACTAATAATTGGTACCTTTTCAGGTGCCAACACAAGCTTAAGAGAAAACCTAAGATGAACATTGAACATTGAAAGGGAAGATAAAATTATGTTGAGACAAGTGACAGAGTGAGGGCTTGCTTTAGATGAAATTATCTTGTGCAGAAAGTCTTTGAGAATAAGAGACACGACATGCTTTAGAAGAATGAGAGAAAACGAAAAGACACTATAGGTATAAAAGACACTGAAAATGAACTATAAGTCTAAAAGGCGCTATATCAGAATTATTTAATTACTATCTTTAAACTTTACTATTCGGGAAGATCTACATATTAGTTATTTTATTATTTATAACTTTCCAGAATGATTTACAATTTTATATAAGCATGATGTTATATACTTCATATAAACATGACGTAACAAACGTTTAAAACGAAAAAAACGCAAAAATCGTTTAATTAAGTAGCAAAAATCGTTTTCATCTTACGTTTCATTTAACGAACGCAACAAAACTTTCTTGTATTTAACATTGCGTCATGACGAACCGAAACGTAAAAACATACAAACGATATTGCGTTAACAGTCCTAGTCGCTACAATTGAGATTACAATTTTTGCATCAGAATTTGGGTAATTTGCAAACGCTACGTGGTGGTGAGAGCTTCAACTTCAAAAACTCGAGGCCCAAAATTAGATACACCAATTCAAGGCCCATAGAAAACGAAATTTTCGCAGAAATTATTTTTCCACAGGAAGAAAAGATTTAATTCAAATTTTTAAAATCCAACAGTTCACCTTTCTGCAAAATTTTCGTAGAAAATACGGATCCAGGCCAATAGGCCCAAACTTTTGTCAAACTAAAACAAGTCCAATAACATCTCCATTTCGTCACGGCCGCCTCTGTTTTATATATCTACTAGTTTCCTGATAGCATAGGCATAGCGGAGCAAAGAGAGAAAGGTGAACGAAAATGTTATCTTTATCTGTTCCGCGACTCACCTCTCTCGCTCCAACCACCTCCAATTTCACCTCACACCGTCGACATTTCCTCCAACGCAAACCCTTCTCTGTTTCCGTTTCCACTGCCAACTCCAAACCCTCTCTTTGCATCGGCTCTTTCAAGCAATCTCGCCTTTTCAGAAGGTTTCAGTTGGCGGCTACACCTGATTCCGCAGAACTGGATGATGAATTTGAAGAATACGAAGGAGGGGCAGAGGAAGAAGTTGAAACTGGACCTGTGGAGGTATTATTTCTTGCAATTTATTAACCTTTGTTTATCCTTGTGTATTTCTTTCTCTCTCTCTTGGTGGCATTTCATCGAACGGGTCTCGGGCGGGGACGAGGATTTTGCAGGTTGAAGAGGCTGAAGGAAGCAGTGGCGATAGTTATGAATTTCTAGAAGATGGCAAGTTTGGTGAAGAACCAGAGGATGAGGAGGATGAGGTGAAAGAATATGAAGAGGAAGAGGACATAGCCATTCGGACCCACTTGGTGCTCAAATTTATTTGGATGGAAAAGAACATAGGTCTCGGGTTGGAGAGGGTAAACTAATTTAATTTGATTGTTCATTCTTTTTTTCTTATTCTATTGTCTTAGTTAACTGTCTGCAAATTTATTCTTTGAGTTGCATTATTTGTGAAAAAACCAAAAACAACCAGAGCATTTCTCAATTTTCATCTTGCCCAGAACATTTTCCATGGTTTTTCCAAAAACAACAACCTATTGTGAAGACAAACTTTTTGTATAAAATTATGAAAACTAACAGCTGACCCTTAAAACTTTACAGAAACAAATTGGCTCTCTGATCTGTTAATACAACCTCTTAGCCCAACAAGTGAACATTCCTTATTTTATTTTTCTACCTAATGTTTATTTGAACTTATTTTACTATCAGGCAACCATTCACATTTGACATAATCTAAAAATCATATGTTACTCTAAAATTACCTGAAAATTTGAGTTTGTTTTGCTTATAGTAGGGAATGGTGGGAGTAATAAGCAAAATATCAATCCTCTACTTGTCATCAGTACTCTCTTAAAATAGTCGGGAGTATTCTCATAAAAAAGATATTATCTGAACATTCATATAACTAAAACAACTAAATTCTTTGACAACCATAGTGCCGTTCATTAACATTGGGTATTGTTTTCTTCTGATAGGTTGTACCAGGTGGTAAAGGAAGTATACCACTTACGCCATACTACTTCTGGCCAAGGAAAGATGCCTGGGAGGAGCTGAAAGGCGTGCTGGAGGAGAAACGTTGGGTTTCACAAAAGAGAATGATCATCCTGCTTAATCAGGCAACTGATATTATTAATCTCTGGCAGCAGAGTGGGACCCCTATATCTACACTGTAACCATGCTTGTGAAGTTGTATTTTTTGTTTCTTTTCTGCCCCAATTTTCCTTTGTTTCTCTGTTTTATTACCCATGATTTGGTTTGTCCTAATTAATAGTAATTTCAGCTTGTAAACTGAGTTTATCGGAGTAAAATCACATTGATCTAAAGATGGATTCATTGCACGTGTGAACAATGGACAGCTGAAAAAATTGTAGTGCTTAATGGATGTACTGTGTGCAAAATTCGGGATGTTCGATACTTGGTTTCCATGATGTTGTCTACTGGCAATCTATAAAAATAGGTTTTAATTATATGAATCAAAATTTGATTTCCAAATTGTATTTGCGGGCATGAAAAAAATTGTATGTAGATCTGGCAAATTTTGGGTCAAGTTATTTTTATATCATTTCGGATTTAGATAAACATCATAATCGGATTATTTTAGGGTGATTTATTCCGGTTCGTTACAACTATGGATTTGAATACTTGTGTCACTTGAATAATTCGGTTCAAAGTTTATAAGGTTTCGAATTAATTTGGGTACGTGTTGATGCATGTGTCAGATTGTTTTGGTTCAAATACAGTGAATTACATATAATTAAGTTGCGAATTTCAGATGCAAATAAGATGAATCAGATTGTTTTTTTAATCATATTAATTGATTATGTTTGGTTATTAGAAATTCTCTCATATTTAGATTACTTTATAATGTCAGGATTTAAATATTAATTTATATTTTAGTGCTTATCAAATTTCTACAATATCTTAATAAAAATTAAAAAAATTTGAATTAATTTAGAAAATGTCAAAGTTCTCAAATTATTTCATCAGAGAATATTTTAACTACTAATAAATATTTATGTTTGAGGTGGGCTATTGTGATTTTCAAAGTAGTGTTGGCGTGCTTTTTTATTTTGGATCATTTTATCTGTTGTAAAAAATCGTGCAAAAATGATCATAAAATTCCAACGATAAAATAAAAAAACGCACCAATGCCTGCACTTTGCAAATCACAATAGTACACTTCTTTATGTAATTGTATTTGTTACAATTATTGGGGCTTAGAGTAGCAAAAACTAAGGTCAAACAATAAAGCGCAAGCGTTTTCAATCAACAATTACAATTAAAACTTTTAGACCTTAATCATCTAGCCAAATGTTTAAGCAAGTTCTAGAAATAATAGAGCAATTGACAAATCAACAAAGAGAAAGAATAATAAAGAGAGAGAGTAGAGAGCAAGAGCAATCAAGAGAACTAAAGAGCACGCGATGTAATGTGATTCGGCCTATCAATCAACTAGGCACGTTCACAGGACTCTCGGAACCAAATCTTCCTTCTGGGATCGATTTCACTGACAAAATACATGTTCTTTACAATTTTGAAATCGATCTTTGATTTCTTCTAAACAAGCAAACTATCTTCGATTTCTAAACCAATGTAAGGGGCAACATCACACTACACGGTAAACGGTACGATTGACTACATAATCAAGGACAGTGATGCACTACTTGACAACACAAATGTAGTGCACCAAAGGCTAGAAACTAGCTAAAGAAAAGTTCTCGGATTGACAATTAGACTATGGGTGTTATCCTGATGCTCTCAGGTTTAGGTAGCTGAAGGACAAGACTATTTGGCTCTTTTTGGTGCTCAATTTGATGTTTTGAAACTTGTGGGGGGTTTCAGATTTCCTTCTAGTTTGTTTATGCATCATATATATAGGCCGAACACTTCTTAAAGTCTTGAACCTTTGAATTTATGTCGAAGCATTACAGGAACTCCATAACGCCTTGATGAGCTCGTTATAATGGGTTGTGCACATTTCAGAACTGCCATTTTGTGCTTCTTTGGTTGTCTTGTGGGCCAACTTGAGCAGGGACTCGTTACAACGGGTTGAAAACTCGTTATAATGAGTTGTGAGGCGTTACAACGCCTTACTAGAGCATTACAGTAATGTTGTTCTCTGTATTCTTTGTATTATCCTCCTATGCCCTGCATCTTCTCCTTCAAACCCGTTGTGACGAGTTGGGCACCCGTTATGATGGGTTGTTGTCCCGTTGTGACGGGTCCTAAAGCGTTGTGGTAACGTTGTGCTCTATGAAGCCTTCTCTTGATGTCTTGAGCATGTTTGAGCTTGTGCAACACCATGTTGTACCTGTATTAACCTGCAACTTCATCAAAACTCACGTGCAAGGTTAGTACTGATTTGTCTTGCAAATTGTCACACAAGAGATGAGTTTAATCCAATAGTATTAACATTAGTGGGAAACATTAATAATGATAAATTTGACAATCTTAACAAATAAATAATTTCAATTGGTATGAACATATAAATATAATGCTAAACTCAATTATTTTGAGAGGGAATATGTAAAATATTATTGTTATTAATAGAAGTGAAAATGTATATTGTTCTTGATCATCTTAGCAAGGCTAAAAATGCAAGCTATTAATAAAGAAAAATATAGCACGAACATAATTCGATTGAGGGCATGGGGTACAGTTATTCTCATTCCCATGATGAAAAAAAAATGATGATGGGATGGAAAGCTATCTGCCAATTTTGAAAAAATTTCATAGAGGGCCAAGCAGCAACAAATTTCAACAGATAGGGTCAGAGGCACCCTAATAATTGCACAGAGGGCCAAGGGCGCGACTAATAGTCGCGCCCCTAAGATATTTGATTTTTTTGGCTGAATTCAAGGCAGTTTGTAGTGCATTAACCAATTGTGGGCCCTACATGTCAGGGGCGCGACTAATACATGCGCCCCTGACATTCTGGGCATTTTTTTTTCTATTTATACACATTTTATTAATTATATTAAAATAGTAATTTTAAATGCACTTATTATATTTATTATTAATAGATGTGATAATATATTTAATACAAGTAATGATATATTTAATTAAGTAATAATATATTTAATATAAGTAATGATATATTTAATATAAGTAATGATATATTTATATTGAATAAGTAATAATATATTTATTATGTATAAGTAATAATATATTTAAAATAATATTACATATGAAAATTTATTATTACATTATTATATATTAAAAATATTAAATATATTAAATTTAGTTATTAAATTATTAAATATATTAAAAATATTATTACATTAATAAATATATTATTAAATATATTAAAAATATTATTACATTAATAAATATCTTATTACAAATAAAAATATTAGAAGTAATAAATAGGAGTTATTAAATATATTAAAATTAATTATTATAAATATTTAGTTAGTAATTATTAAAAATAGAAATAATAATAGATTAAAGTGTTTTTTATTATAAGTGGAAAGGTTTATAGCCTATTAATACTAAAGATGTTACAACTATTTCAAGAAATACAAATGGTCCAGTGGTAGAGGGTTTGAATAGAGGCGCTGAGTTTGTGTGAGGGCATGGGTTCGAACCCCCCTCCCTACCATTTTTTCGTATTTACTTAGGGGCACATGTATTAATCGCGTCCCTAAGTGCTGAAACAATCCAGAGAGCATCCAGAGAGCTGTTTTTGTGTTCAGCCCTTAGGGGCGCGATTAATACATGCGCCCCTATCTTAACACTCAAAATTACAAGGCAATTAAACAAGTTTGAAATTTTTTTGTCATTCTTTAAGTTTGAAACAAGTGTTTGAAACAAGGTTTTTTGTTTACTTTTCTTTTTCCAAAATGCATTACAAGGCACATAACAAGTTTTCAACATCGATATAATTAAACAAGCAACATAAAAAGTAATTAAAGCAACATAACAAGTAATTAAACAAGCAACATAACAAGTTTTCAACATCGATCTAATTAAACAAGTTATTAAACAATTAAACAAGTTTTCAACATAACAAGTCTCAAAATAGCACAAATATAAAAACATACATCAAACATGCATCGATCTAAATAATATCAACCCCCTACCCCGACGACCCCGACCGCGGCCACGTGTATCATAAGCGGAAGGGGTATAAGCACTAGTTGCTCGAGCTCTCCTAGTAGTGCGCCGTAAAGGAATGATGTCCTCGTCTTCATCATCAGGATTGTGTGCTTGGCTCGAAGGGCCAAACACGTACTCAGATGCACGGTCCACCGCGTCCTCTACGGTACGCTCATCATTTGGTTCCGATTGGGCGGCTCCGGATCCTTGGCCGCGTTCCATACTCCGCCCTGTGATAGATGTGAGTAAGGAGGGTGAAAGAGTGGCGCCTCGGGCATCTGACTCGCTTGCTCGCCACCCACCAACTGACCCAACCAGTCGTAGTGCTCTAGCTAGACGCGCAACCCCTCGGCTATGGATGGCTCCAAGTCCTCATCCCTCAAGCCATGCTCCAACATCATGTTGCGGAAGACGACTCCTTGGTCGACGTCTTCGATGTTTCCGGGACAAGTTCGAAGAACCTTTCTCGCGAAAGTCTTGAAGACACTGTTGGCGCTTTGTGCAATCACACCAATCGCTTCCCTAGCGAGTGTTAAGTTGCGAAGCACCTAATTAAACAATTTAGTTAGTACTTTTCATTCTTTTAAAGTTTAAATTGAAGGGAAAAGGCAATGAATTTACCGTTCATTGCACAACTTCGCCTTGCATGTTGAAGGTTCGCTCAACTCCACGCCCTTGATGTGCAATCGGGTTGAAGGCATTTCTTGCGGTTGTACCTCTCCAGTAGACGGTGCGCATGCCTTCCCGGTTGAACCATGCCAAGTAATGGTCCCCAGGGTCGTTCATGAAACCGTGCTCCAAGTCAATTGTATTGGCCAACCGATTCCCCCAAGTCTATATGTACCCCTCGTGATAAATCTCCCAATCACGCCCCTCAGATTTTTTGTTGTGGCATACCTTATGAAGGTGCTTGCAATCAGGAGGTGGCAATGGAGGCGGCACTTGGACTTGGAAAGATAATTGCCGCGCGACTCTAGCAGGATCGTGTCACTCGACAATCCAGAAAAATATAATTGGCCCCTGATAATGAAAAAGACTCATGTGAACTTGATCATTACATATCGGGGGCAACATAGCCACCACGTCTTCATCGTACGGCCACCATTCTGGACCATTCTCATCGAGATGCTCTAGTCGCCACCTATATAATTTTCAATAATGTTAGTTTATATAGTTATTACAAAAATTGGAGATTGTTAAAATAATCAGAAATTACCTGTAGAGAGTGATACTCCTATGCGGCTCATCGTCGTAGTTGTGCGTCGGGCCCATCCATCTCACCCTGTATGGCATGTCACCGGGCAAATCCTTCGCTCTCGAATGCCCAATCGGGAGCCTCGTCCACACCCACATCTGCAGTAGCATCAAAGGATCCCCAATTTGCTTGTTCCTCCTGTCCGATGCATCACATAAAGCACGATACAAACGTGCTAGCACCGTCGATCCCCAACTATACCTCGGTGGATCATGGATGTTCCTTAAGAACTGAATGAACATCGTTTGTATGTAACCGGACTGGTCCGGAAACATAACAGTAGATAAGAGGTCCAACATGTATGCTCGTGCATACATGTCGATCTCCTCGGGTGGGGCATTGGGAGGTAATCTTGCCTTCAAGTGTCGTCTATCACCGGGGCCTTCTCTTTGTGGCTGCCAAGGTTCACGCAACCAATCTTGTCGCATGTGGAAATGACCCGGCGGCCTCCTAAAGGTTTGCCACTTAACTCACCCAAACAACTCCATGACGTCCTCCTCCCAATCTTGATCCACATCGCCTGTCACGGGTAGCCCGTCCAACAGTAAACCCCATAACATCAACACATCTTCCATTGTGATCGACAACTCACCTGTTGGAAAATGGAAGGAATGTGTTTCCGGTCTCCATCTCTCAGCAACCGCAGTTATTAGGTCACGGTCTACCTTAATGGTACCCAACCGAGCGAGATGGTTAAGATGAAATCGCTCAAGAATTGGAGCAATTTGGTCGTCGTACATGAACGACATTGACCCGGCCTTGGTCTCCATAACAAAGGTTGGCTATTAACACATATATGAACATGTGTTGTTTATGAAACAAAATTAAAATTGCAAAATTGAAAATAAAACAATATAGCTATTTTTTTACCTCATCATAAGCCCGGTTGGATGCATGTGTTGGGTTGAGAGCTCGTAGTAGAGACCCAACGTACGGAATGTCGCGTGGAGGCGACAAATCGCCTTCACCTCGACCACCCCTACTGGCTCGGCCTCGACCTCTACCACCCATATTTGCCATTACTATATTAATTCAACAATAATCAACAATTGGTACGATTAATCACCAATAATTCAACATGCAATAATCAACAATAATCAACAATACTACTATGTTAACACCAATAATTCAATTAATCACCAATAATTCAACAATAATCAACAATTGGTACGATACTTTGGTACATATATTAACACATATATGAACATGCAATAATTAATATAAATGTACCTTAAATTCAACAATATTCAAATTAATCACCAATAATAACCAATAATCAACAATAATCACCAATAATTCAACAATAATCAATAATAATCACCAATAATTCAATAATAATCAAATTAATCACCAATTATTCAAATAAATGTATAATAAACGATAAAACTACAACTAAAGCAATAATAACGTACCACAATCAATAATCATCAACAAATACTACTAAAAACACTAAATTAATAGCATGCAACTAATATGTCTCAATTTTACAAAAAAGTCCAAAAATTACCTTAAATTGGAGAGGAAGATCTAGGAGAGGAGAATGAGAGCAAGGAATCACAAAGAAGAGCAAGGAGAGGAGAGGGAGAGAAAGATTTGGCAAAAACCTTGAAGGAGAAGAAGATGGAGAGGTAGGGAGTAGGGGGGCGATTTTGAGAGAAAAAATAGGTTAGGGGCGGGTTTGGGGAAGAAGAAGGAAGGAAGGGGTTTTTTTTCTATTAATAGCAGCAAAGACTAGGGGAGCATGTATTAATCGCGCCCCTAAGTGCTGAACAGAACAAAAGCTCTCTGGATGCTCTCTGGAATTGTTTCAGCACTTAGGGGCCCGATTAATACATGCGCCCCTAATTAAATCCGAAAAATGGTAGGGAGGGGGTTCGAACCCATGCCCTCACACAAACTCAGCGCCTCTATTCAAACCCGCCTACCACTGGACCATTTGTATTTCTCGAAATAGTTGTAACTTCTTTAGTATTAATAGCTATAAACTTTTCCACTTATAATAAAAAACACTTTAATCTATTATTATTTCTATTTTTAATAATTACTAACTAAATATTTATAAAAACTAAGTTTAATATATTTAATACCTCCTATTTATTACTTCTAATGTTTTTATTTGTAATAATATATTTATTAATGTAATAATATTTTTAATATATTAGTTCTTCAGCTAAGTTTAATAATTTTTTTTAATAATGTAATAATATTTTTAATATATTTAATAATTTAATAACTAAGTTTAATATATTTAATATTTTTAATATTTAATAATATAATAATATATTTTTATTTGTAATATTATTTTAAATATATTATTACTTATACTTAATAAATATATTATTACTTATTCAATATAAATATATCATTACTTATATTAAATATATTATTACTTAATTAAATATATCATTACTTGTATTAAATATATAATATTTATATTTAATATATTATCACATCTATTAATAATAAATATAATAAGTGCATTTAAAATTACTATTTTAATATAATTAATAAAATGTGTATAAATAGAAAAAAAAATGCCCAGAATGTCAGGGGCGCATGTATTAGTCGCGCCCCTGACATGTAGGGCCCACAATTGGTTAATGCATTGCAAACTGTCTTGAATTTAGCCAAAAAAATAGAATCTCTTAGTAGTCGCGCCCTTGGCCCTCTGTGCAATTATTAGGGTGCCTCTGGCCCTATCTGTTGAAATTTGTTGCTGCTTGGCCCTCTATGAAAATTTTCCACCAATTTTAACTGCGTACTTGTTGTTGGTACTATGAGCTTACGCTTCTCTTCGTATCTGTTGTTAATGTTGGAGATAACAGGACTTTGTTATTTTCTGATTCGATCGTCAGATTTTCATGCAGATAAACGTATGGCACATATGAATTACACGAAATTCGATATATTATATATTTTAATCGTTAGATAAGAAATAAACGATCAGATCTAAAAAAAACAAGGTCTGCGCACAAACAAGGATTGTCTTGGGATTAATGCCTAAACAAATCATAAGACCATCATGAATCAGTATCTACTGTTATTTCGACATGGATAACAGAACTCTGTTATCTCCATTTGAGTCATCGAATTCGAAATAAACTGTCGGATCAAAGAGAGAGAAGCCGAGAAGAGAGAGACCAAGAAGAGAGAAACCGAGGAAAGAGAGGTTGATCCCAACCGTTCTGTTCGAATCGAACGATCCAAAGTGGAATAACATGACTCTTTATTTCTTCGGAATAACAACATATTCGGACTCTACCAAAACGAGCAATTGAAGCTAATTAGCATAGAAACGATATCATCTGCACCCATTTTTTATGGGTGTTCTTTGCATCCGTTAATCTGGACCGTTCGATTATATTTGAACGAATCTGATTTTATAATACAAAAGCTCTCCTGAATAATATAATTAAAGGTCAGCCGTTCAGACTAATCAGGCGATTCAGATTAACGAATGCAGAAAGCACCTATAAAAAATGAGTGCAGATTGCAGATAAAGTGGGTATGAGGCCCGCTAAAAGCGAATGTAGTCTTGTGCTTTTACTTGGACAAAATATTACGGGCCTAATGGGTCGAATTTTCTTTTATTATTTTTTGAACTATGTCAACTGTTCTGGCGTTGTGAGGCCGAGGAGGAGTAATAAAAAATTGTTGCAGCTAGAACAAATTTTATTTTTATCATTTTATTCGTCATCCTTCTTCCACAATAAATTGTGCGCCTTGTGAGAGAGCCAGAGAGGCAGAGAGGCAGAGAGGAGATCGGCTAGGAAGAAAAAAGAGAAAAAGAGGAAAACAGATAAGTAGGCCGAGTTGAGGATTGGTGCTGGTTTTATCGTATGGCCATGGAGATGGCTATCTACAATCGATTCCCTCTCTCGCCTAACTACTACTTAAATTCAAAACCAGGTATCTTCCTCCTTCCCTCACCCGGTTTACTACCTCTTTAGTTTCTATATTCGATTACTTTGATTGAGATGAGTAATTTGAGTATTTTCATGGATGAGTTTGAGGGAATAATTACTGAGATTGAGTTCAGATTTGTGGACCAGGTGCTTGTATTTATCTTGTGACCAAAGTTTAAATTCAGTTTTTTCTCATGTTTACAGTACAGAGTGATGCACTTTTAGCTATTTCATTTAATTATGTGATGACATATCTTTCAAGTTATTGTTCCTAAGAAGTGAAGATATAACTTGCTTAAAGACTTCTTTTTTAGGACGTTCTGACTTCTGACTGAGGAATTGATTACCAGATTTTGTGTCGGTCATGCCAAAATGTTTGACGCCAATTGGTCCAAATTATTTTATCATTTATTTTTGTTTATTTTGTGTTGTTCATAAACTGTTATTTGAGCTTTGAACATAGATATTTTTTATAGCCAAACAAATTCTTTTCAAAGCTGGTACTTCAATTGGAAGTTTTTATCAATGATGATAGTAAATCACTTTTTGTTTCTGGTGACTATACTATTTCATTTCTACTAACCTTGAAATATGTTGTTGAGATACTAACTAATTGTCTTATATTTAAGGGGATAAGTTTTCCCTGTACAAGGGGCAACCTTTGGTCCTAAGCCGAGGCATGCTTACAGCTTTGTCAGCTACTGCGCCAGGTAAAGGCGGTGGCGTGTTGGATCGACCTGTCAAAGAAAAAACTCCCCCAGGCCGTGAATCTGAATTTGATCTCAAGTAAACAACTTTTCCTAACTTTATGCGCTCTTGAGATCCTTCTGTGGATTTACTCAAATACAGAATTATTTCTATAAACACCCATCTTTAAGAGACTCAAATATTTTTGTGGGATACTCTTTGGTCTGTTAAGTTTTTTAAACTTTATTTAAATCCATTATTCATTTTACTTTTTGTCTGCAGTTATTGAATAAGTGTACAAGAAAAGAGACAAAAAAATTAAGAGGGAATGGATGTATATGAGGACACTAATCTTGTTTTCGAGGTGAAAAATGTTATTGGTCAAAGGATGTGTCCAGATGGATTTCGAGGTCGTAATAATTCAAATGTGGGCATTATGTCATTATTTTCCTTTTTTTTATGGACCTAGTTGCGGTCATATCGGTTAAGAACTTAAGACCTAACAAATCTTCATTCTTTTTTAAATATTGCTAAAGTTTTTTCTATTTTTATATTTGCAAAAGCCCTTTTTCTTTTGGAGTTGCATTCTCACACTTGAGGAGTTCACTGTTTTTTTATTTTATTTTAGGAAAAGGAAGAAAATGACACCGCCTTATCGGGTTATACTACACAATGATGATAATAACAGGAGAGAGTATGTAGTTCAGGTCTTGATGAAGGTTATACCAGGCATGACAGTTGACAATGCTGTAAATATAATGCAAGAGGCACACTATAACGGACTTTCGGTTGTGATTATTTGTTCTCAGACCGAGGCAGAGGAGTACTGCATGCAGCTTAGGCGCAACGGTCTCTTAAGCACAATTGAACCTGCAAGTGGCGGCTGTTGAACATGATTGTCAGATTTTGTTGATGCTTTAGTTATCCCTTGTAAATACTTTGATATGCACATGCATTAGATGCATGGAAATGTAGATTTCATGCTAGTTATTTACACAATTTAAAGCCATATTATTGCATTTGCTCTTGTTGAGGCTGTTGTTGCTTGCTTGGTAGCCCCCACTGGGGTCAATTAAGGCAAGGTGGATCCTTTAGAATACTTTGAGGTTTGTACTGGGGTAAGTGGAAACATATTAATTATGCATTATTAATCCTAAAAGGAACATTAATATTTTTTTTGTGTGTGTGTTGGGTTGAGTGCACTCCATAAAAGAATGCGTATGTTTGTTGATTTGAGAAGTCTCCGACTCTCTGTGACAGAATAATGCGATACTATATTAAATAGAAGTTTATGGGAGTTCTTTTGGAAATAGTACGTAATAATTTCAAATCACCGAAATTCAGTTTGGGAGCAGATAAATACTAATAGCTGAAGTCAATTTCTGCATGAACTTGGTCATTTAAATGCGACGATGACTACCAGTATCAGTGTCGTTAAAAATGCAATGTATTAATTAGCATTAATTGGCTAATTGTTTTTCTGCTGATTAAACTATCTTCTGTACATAATTTCGGTTGATATTAGTCTTACAGGAAATTAATGTTGAAAACTTGTATGAATTGAAGTTCATACTGATAACAGGTTTGACATCTTCAGTGTTATGCTAGAAAAATACAAACTTTACACAGGGATGTGGTTAGCATGTGACTATTACTTATTGAGTTCTTTATTTACATTCTTGGGCTCTTGCCTCTTGGCTAAGTTAGTACAGTTGACAAGACAATTTCAAATATCGAAATTTTCAAATGGGAATTTGTCTTAGTCTGTAAAATGCAGGTTCGAATGGTAGCTCCATCGCGTCCGAATCTGCTGTTCTTACGAAGCAATAACAGGACTTGATCGTATCGAACGGTTCGGATCAGTCTCTCTCCCTTCGATCTTTCTCTCCCCTCGATCTCTCTTCCATGCAATTGTTTATTTCAAATCCGACGACCCGAATGAAAATAACATGATCTTGTTATCCTGTTCGGAATAACAGTTGATATGAATTCAACTCCAACTGGTGTCAACGATACAACTGGTGTCAACTTCACTGTAATTTAATTTTATCCATTGTATTAACCCTAACTAAGTTGGGCTATTACTGAGCAGCACAACTGACAAACATTTCACCAGAAAGGAGGTTATGTTGTCTGGCTGATATTATCTAACTACTGTTAATTTATTAGGAACAACTCATTCACCAGTAATTGTGTAAAATAAACGTTTACTTATTGATGTCTAGCAGTCTCCCTTGTAATTAAATAAGCATGTTTGAAACTTATAAATATGTAAATTTTGCATCATAACCTGCTGTACGACGTCTAAGATACAGATTAGTATCGGAAGAAACAAAGAAATTTTGTAGTAGTCTGATAACATACATCCTCGCTTTTGAGACTTATTATAAGTGTACTGTCCGTAACAAGAAATGTCGGGCTGGTACTGAACTTTATTGGACGAATACCGGCCAGAACACTGAAATGTCGGGCTGGCACAGAGCTGTACCGGTTGGCCCAGAGCTTTCCCCGCCACCAAAAGCTTATACCGGGTGGGAAAGTCTGAATACCGGCCACAATGTTGGTGAGTCGGGCAGCGGAAACTATGAGTGTTTCGTCAAACACGTGATTGGCATACGCTCGTACATCAATATTCACTTCAACAATAAACTAAAAAAATGCAAACCCTAGATAACTTCTCAAATATATATATATATATATATATATATATATATAGGGGGGATCCATGGCCTCCTCCTCGTGGCCTCCACTCCGTAGCCTCCAGCTCTATTTTCCACCAAAATCAATGAATATGGCCGATCCGGACCATTCAAAATATTACTCATACTAATATAGACTTGGAGACTAAATTTTAGATTTTTTTGAATTTTTTTACTATTTTATCGGACAGGTTGAAAATTGGATGTCTATAAATCGTTAGATAAATCCAATTTTCAACCCGTCCGATAAAATAGTAAAAAAATTCAAAAAAATCTAAAATTTGGTCTCTAAGTCTATATTAGTATGAAGAATGTTTTCAACGGTCCGGATCGACCATTTTCATTGATTTTGACGAGGAGGCTACGAAAAAGGAGGCCAATGGATCCCCCCTCATATATATATATATATATATATATATATATATATATATATATATATATATATGAAATCAACGAATAGGGCTGCAAGAAAAGTTCGAAATAAATACGTTCGATTTCAGTTCGAAATTAATTTCAAATTAAATTAAACTAGTTCGAAATGATTTTGAATCAAACTCAAATTAGGATCGGTTCTTTCAAAATTGTTCGTGAACTAAAGAAGTTCGAATCTTGAGACGATCTGAATCGTCAAATGATATCGAGACTATATATATATATAGGATTGTGCTACTATGTTTTGCAAAGCACGTGTTTCAGCGCGCTTTGCGATTGTGGATTATTGGATCACGCTTTGTGATTTGTGCCAACATGATTAAAAGAAATCCAAGGATTCCACAATAACAAAGCGCTGAAATTACACTTGTTCATATGAGAAATTGTTAGAATTGAGACGTCAAATCCAATAAATAATATTTGGACCACGTGTTATATGATTAATAAATCACATACTATCACTAATATTACGAGGAGTAATATAAGATATGTCATAAATTTGATTAATTGAAACAATGACATAATACGTATTTCGTTTAAATTTTGTGTGCGAATACATATAAAATCAAATGTGATTTAATTATAATTATCGATGGACCAAAAATGATGAATTCAACTAATGCTAGGGTTAGTAAACGATCAAATGTGTATTTTCCAAATGATATACTAAATTATGTTGAGTTTGTTTTGTTTCGAAAAATGGACAAATTATTTTATATAAATCAATTGATTTGGTTTGAGATACGAAACAAAACAGACTCAACATAATTTAGTATATCATTTGGAAAATACACTTGGTATATATATAAATAATTTGTCCATTTTTCGAATTGATTTATATAAAATAATATCAAAAGAATTTGGCCGAATATTAAACTTAGTATATCTTTGGTCGTTTTTGATATAAAAAATTTGATATTGGCGAAACCGTCATATTTTTTTTAATACATAAAAAGGGGGGATTTATTATATACGAATTCTGTTGAGAGATTCTTTTCCGACTTGTTGTGCAAATAATATCAAATTATGTGTGCGTGTTTACATCAGTAGATAATACAATTTAGAAAAAAATGGAGAGAATTTAATATCAAATATTCTAAATAATATTTGATATTAATTACGGTATCTTCCAAGATGCATTTTCACTAGTATAAAAGACACCGGGTCTCCAAGCATTATCAGTATCATTTGTTAGCCGCATGTGTAAAGGCTTCCTCTGTTTCTCCCTTGAAGAAAAGTAAGCATCGAGAATTGCTTAGAATGACTCGTTAACGATCATTCCGAGGTTATGTCCGACCATCTCGAATAACTTTGTGGATCTTGCTCAAGAGACATACAAGGGAGATCGTAGGGATGGAAAGTAATTTCACATTTTCGCATTTATTTTAATCTTATTTATTTCATGGAGTTTTATTTGCAGTTGCTTGTAATTTAGGATTTTAGTGTTTGGCTCCACCTAAATTTAAATTGCACCAAAACATTCATCTTTAATTCCAACATCCTCATCTTCATTCAGATACTCTCTAGTTGGTTCACATTCACTATCTTCATTGCCAACATTCTCTTCTTCACCCTCTTTTATTAGATACTCTCTAGTTGGTTAACATTCGTTATCTTCATTACCAACATCCACTACTACAATTTTTTATTTTAATACCGAACGAAAAAGACCTTTAATAACGAACTTAGGATGGCTGTTAAAGGGGACTGCTAAAGATTCAAACGATCCGTTATAAAAATCCAGACTTATTATAGAGGATTTTACTCCATGCCCGCTATAAAAACCGACCTTTTATAGCGGAGATCAAGGAGCGTCCTATAAACACTGACCTTTATAACAGACTTTACCCCGCGTCCGTTATAAAAGACAACTTTTAATAGCGGGTCTTTGTCAGGTCCGCTATAAAAGATGTTAAAAAAATAAAAATAAACTGAATTACAGGCGCTTCGAGACCCGTATTTCTAACCAATTTCAGTCTTTAATTAATTTTCTACCTCGAGACCTGCTCTGTATATTTTCAAATCCACCCTTGAAAATTCCATTAATATTTGCTTCTCTTTAGTATGAAGTTGATTCAACCAACTGGAAATTCCATTAATTAATTTACTTTCCTTAATGAGACGGATGCCTAGGATCCGACCAAAGAACAAAAAAAAAACTTAATGTGACAGATGGCGAGGATCAGGCCAAAGAAAAAAATAAAAAGAGAAAATTATTGTGACGAAGGCCTAATATCCGACCAAAAAATAAGTTTAGAATTTTTTTCTGAAACTGACCTAAGATCGTAGAAAATCTTCTAAAAATGACATAAGATCATAGAAATTCTTCTAAAAATGGCCTAGAATATTATTTTCATGGCAGAGAGATCCAAGCTCTCATGTCTCAGCTGTGTGGGAAGAAAGAAAATGAGATGAAGCAGTGGGACATATATATGAATCTCTGGATTTAATGCACAAAGGAAATAAATGTGGCAGAGATTATTTCTGATCATTGGATTTACTGCATTGAACAATTCGATTCACAAAAACAAAGATTCTTGGGACATAAATCGTGCAATTCTATTGGTCGAGACTTTAAATACTGGACTTGAATAAGAACTGTTATTAAAAACTTTTTAATACCGAACGAACAGAGGACTCGATATAAAAAATATTTTTAATAGCGGCTCCTGCAATCGTCCGCTATTAAATGTCTTTTAATATCGGACTTTGTGTGGCATTCGCTATTAAAGGTTGTTTTTTATAGCTGGTGCCACTGCACATCGGCTATTAAAGCTATTTTCTTCTTTTAGACCCTCTTTTATATGCCCTTTTTGTTCGGATCCGCTATTAAATGTTTCAACAAAATTTCTGAAGTACCACTAAACCCTTTTAATAGCGGCACTTTTGTACAATAGAATAAATAAGGCTATAATAGATTGTTTTTGTTGTAGTGATCATCTTCTATTAGATAAAATTCCTCTTCTTTGTCATCTCCTTCATTACTTTATGGTCAGATTGCAAAAAAAAAAAATTGTAGTTCGTAATTTATTTGAGTTCGATTCGAAATAGTATAAAATCAAACTCGAACTTCACAATGTTCGTTCAAATGTTGTTCTATTCTCAATATTCATATGGAGTAGCAGGGTATTCAAATCAAACTAAAACACAAACTAATTTGTTCGAGTTTTTGTTTGATTCGTTTGCAGCCCTACCAATGAATTGAGAGGGTGAGACTCAAAACCAAAGAAGACAAAAAAAAGATGAACCTTTTTTATTTTAGCAAGCACATTTACCATCCCTTTCCATTTCCTTTTCTTTCTTTCTCAGCATAAAACCAAATTGGGCCAGGCCCATTTGGCTTCACACCAAATCAACAAGCTAAACATTTAGGTGTGCAGTTTTATCTTGACCGTCGGATTAAATCTCAAGATCGTTGATGATATACTATAGGAGATTTTATATTATTAAATCAGAAGTGTGCATACCGAGTCGGTATATAGTGTAATGAGGACAGTCCAAATCAAAAGTGGTGTCCTCTGCACCTAACAATTTCGTGTGAATACCAGCTGGCAAACGAGTCGGTATATAGTGTAATGAGGCTGGCATCGTTTGATAAGTGTGCATACCGATCGACATGGCAGCACGAGTTAGGCATAAATTCGAGTCGGCATGTATACTGTACCATGTGGTCGAAAATTTGAAATTTGGGAGTGGAACCTCTCAAAAACTCTATCTAGAAATGAAGGATGCATCCATATATTAGATAAGATTAGTGGTGAAGCCACGTTGAGTCAAGAGGATTAGTTGAACCTCATGAAAAAAAAATCAAAATTTATCATACAATTGATTATCTTTCGGAAAAATGTGTTTATAATTTATAAAAATAAAAAATTTGATCATTTTGAATTTCTGAAAAAAATTCTAAATCTTGAACTATTTTGATGAAAATTCTGAATTCGTTCATGAGCAAGACATGTTTTACCTAGACCATTTGCAGATTTATGCAAGCACAAAAATTGTGGCAATTTTCAGCTGATAGAGTATTTGCTCTATTTTTGCTGATAGAAATATACTGTCAACAGAAGTTGCTTCATACAGAATTTGAACTATCGAAAGTGTTGTTTTCGATTTATCATGTTAAAAATTGTGATCGAGTTTCGCTACTGATACAAGGTAATGCAGGATTTGTGCCATAATTCTAGTAAGAGATGAACTTATAACAATGTTTTTTTACTGTGCCTGTTAATTTTTCTAACACTTATCAGTTTCATTGTCCTTGATGAGTCAACAGCTTTATACTGTTTTCAAGTATGGTAAGTTAGCATATGATAGTATATCAATAGTGAAATTTCTGAACGTACTCCTGTTTATGCACAGAAAATCTCATCAAATGTAGTCCTATTCTAGGAACTTAGGCTGTGAAGTAACCAATATAGAATTTATGCTCCTAGACCAGTCAAAATAAAGCATTATACTATGGCTGCACCTAGTCCTTAGATGACTATTTTCACTACTATATGGGAACTACGCATACCTGGAAATTAAAGGGAAACAAGAAGAAAATAATAAGAGCAAGCAGCAAAAATTCCAAGAATCAGTAGCCCTGATAGGATTTTGTATCTTCCGGAATTTTTGCTCAAGGGCCCTGATAAAAAAAACAGTCAGTTATTGTGGGAGCGTTGAGAATAAATAAGTGGCCTCAAGGGCCGTGCACCATTTTCGTTTGAGAAATAAACATTTCTTTAGGATTCCATTTCAAGAAGCAAATAATTAAGTTACAAGCTGTACAAAGCACAAATCAACAACAGAAGATGCACAGCTTGTGTGAGACAAGCACAACACACAAGCGTCGACAACACAAGAAGCAATGACAATTGAAGTGATATTTATGGAAAGTGAAAAACTTAGGTACACCAAGATGGGTGCTTCCTAGATAATCCACTAAATCTCTATCATTTGATTGCATTGATATTCGCATCATAAATTCCAATCAAATGATAGAGATTGAATAGAATAACTAGAAAGCACTCATCTTGGTGTACCTAAATTTTTTCCTTATGAAAAACAACACAGATGTAAAAGCCGAACAAGCTGGGCTAGAAGTAGCTAGCTAGATTAGACAAAATAAATTGGAATCTAATTAAGCAATGCGTGGTATTGTGATTAAATTCAATACAAATATGAAAAGAAACATATATACAAGCAACTGAGAACCCAAAATATTTGACACTCCATATATCTATCAAGTTAATTAATATATAAGATTTACAGAGTACTCAAGTTCTCTACGTATGCAAGTTCAGCACTTCTGCACTCAAAAAGTACTGGTATGCACTGTATTTTACTAAACTAGGGCATTCAAACTCATTGAGCAAGCGTTCACAATGCAAAACTAGCAGCTAGATCCTTAAATTAATGAAATGACTGTTGAGAGTTGATCCAAATTTGCATTTCTATGTTTAGAATTATGAAGTGGTATTTTGGAGCATGTAGTAAAATTAGTTCGTAGTGTATTTATATATATAGTTAGTTAGAGAGACCAGGTAGTGCAAGGTAATAGAATAATGCTTGTAATAGATTAGTTAATTTTAGTAATAGGTGTTGTCCAAATATAGAACTTTGTGTAGGTTATAACTTATAAGTAGCAGGTTCTCCTTTATCAAATGTGTGAAAGTGTATGTACGGAAAGAGAGTTGGAGTGAATGAAAGTTTGTTTGAGTGCATAAGTTTTGTTATGATTTATCTTAGCGCATCAATTATTTCTATCCAATAAATTTGTATCGGAGCTAGGTTAGAGATCAGGGCAGATCTGATCATGACAGAGAACATGAGCGTTTCAAATTTGTCTATTTTGCTGTTCAAAGAAGACAAATATGCTTGAGTTTTTTAGCATCAAGATTAGAACATTGTTCAAGTTGTATGGTTTATAGAAGTTTGTCGAAAATGGTGAGACTAATTCAGCAGAGGATCAAAAGAAAAAGGCAAAGGCGCTCTTCTTCATCAATCAAGTTGTATACAAATCAATTTTTGTGAAGATTGCAGCCACAAAAAAAGCAAAAGAAGTTTGGACGACTTTGAAGACTACATTTCAAGAGAGTTCAAGACTAATTGCAATCAAACTACAAGGATCACATAGAGATTTTGAGACCTTGAACATGAATCAAGGCGACTCGGTTCAATCATTTCTCACACGAGTTACAACAATTATCAACTAAATTTGGGCATATGGAGATAACATGTCGGAGCAAACTGTGGTGTCAAATGTGTTGAGAAGTCTAACACCAAAATTTGATCACATGGTTGCAGCGATTGAAGAGTCAAAGAATCTCTCAACCTACACCTTTGATGAGCTAATGGGATCATTGCAAAAATATGAAGCATGTATGTCCAGATCAGAGGAGAATGAAGACAAAAATGCATTTTACATGAAGGGAGAGAATTATAGAGGCAAACATAGAGGCAATGCAATCGAAAACCACCAATCTAACAAGTTTAAGAATAACATGCAATGTTACTATTGTAACAAGTATGGGCACTATCAATCAAATTGTTACAAGAAGCAAAGAGAAGAAGGTCAAGGCGTAGAGTGCTATTATTGTCAAAAGTTCGGCCATATGCAAGCCGACTTGTACAAGAAGAAAAGAGAGAAGGGACATGCAAGTTTTGTCGAAGAGAATGACAACTATCCACGATTATTTACGCCCAAAACCAGTGAAGAGTTCCCAAAGAAAGCATTTGGCATTGAGAAAAAATGTGTGGCGAATATCGAGAAGACTTCGAATGACATGCGAGTCGAGTGGGGAGAGACAAAGGTCGCATATGAAAGCAAGGTAGTGGAGGCACACCATCTATCAAAAGCGACTCAACAAAAATTCAATGAGGCTGAGAAGAAGTTTCTAATGGAAAGGTCTCTTGAGGTTCGTGAAGATGAACTTAGAAGGCAAAGGTCTCTTGTTGTTCTTGAAGCAAAGGCTCAAACATGCATCTACAAGTCATAACGACCATATTGATTTCAAGAACAAGCAACTTGAGAAAAAAAGGGCATTAGTAAAGCCATGTGTTACCATAACGTATTGATAACCCATCACAACGGGTTCTCTACCCGTCATAACGGGTTCTCAATCTGTTGTAATAGATTGAAGAGGAAAATTACTGAAGAGAAGACCACAAGAAGGACGTTTCAAAAAACTCATAAAAAATCAATGTAAGCTACTTGGTTGAGTGAATCCGATGAGCGATGAGGAAGAAGAAATTAATCTCGAAAGAGGTGAAGTTGAAAATAAGCTAACCATTGTTGTAAAAAGACCAATGACTTGCATGGAGATAGCTCTTGAAGTCATAAAAGAGCAAGCAATCACGAATCCGAAGAAGATTCTTATCATAAAGCGAATGGCTCAAGCTAATTATGATGCATATGCAAAAGAACAAGAAGAAGCCTCAAGGAGACTTGAAATACAACATGCATCCCAAGGTTTGTAATAATATCTCAATTATTTGTATTATGTAAGTTTGTAATAATGTCTTTAGAGGAACGTACTCAAATGACAACTTGTTTTCCTTACGTTCAATTTGAACATCTTTAATAATTATTTAAAGAGTCTAACTTTATTTAAACATACCCATATTCCTTAAAGATTCAAACATACATTCAAATCATTCTTATGGCTTAAGAAAGTTGTATTTAGTGAGTATTTAAAATATATTTTGCCTTATGTTGCACCACTTTAGACTTATTATCATAGCTTTTATATGCAACTATAATTGCATCATTATATTTCCTTTTATTGCGAATAAAATTCGACAATATAAATGACATAAATTCATTTAAAAAATCAATTATACTCCAGAAGTCTTAACTTAGATGATGATAGTAATATGTATCCATAAATTTATCGGATTTGAAATAATATTTTTATCCTTTTCTATTATCCATATCAAATGGATTACATATATTTTGTATTATTCGGCATTTGTTACTCTTGTTGGATTCACATTTCATCATGTTTATTGGTTTTGACAAAACTACTTTTGACCAAAACTTGGCCATATGTTTGATAACTCTGATAGTTAATTTTATTCAAAAAACCTTTTCCATTAAATTTTGCAATATATTCACAAATGATAGGCTTTACTCAAAAAGGTGCTTAGATGAAAAATTGAAAATAACTTATTTTGAATCATGATGAATAAATTTCTTTTTCAAATTAAGTAAAACTTTATACTTGTCTTAATTAAAAATAAAAATATGCTTGTGAAATATATATTTTGTATATTTTTCATCTTTACTTAATCATCATGTATTTCAAAAAACTTTTAAGCTTAGATAATTCAAAGTTTGGGACTTTAATTTTCTTAAAGGATGATATCTTTTATCTTTTATATCACAAAGATTCAAATATTTCAATTTTACAAAACAACATTTATGCCTTCATTTTAGTTCTTTTTGTTACAAAATAACGTACTAAATTTTGCAATGATAATGCATAAAATTAACTCTTTAATTGTCAAACCAACATTTACAGTTTTTGCAGCATACTTATTATTTTTACTAATCAGGTCATTTTGATTTATTATTTATACAAACGAGTCTTGTTAAGAATATATGTAATATACCTTGTTATTCTTAATCAAAACAAATTTATATAAATATTAATTCGACAATTTGACCTTCTCTTTAATTTTGCCCCTTGATATGTTGATTTTCAATTCAAAACTTTAATGACATGATTATCGATTTTCCAATTATTTTTCACTTTATATCATTATGAATAAAGTGTATTACTTTGCTCGAAAAAATTTCATGATCATATATCATTTCTTTATCAATTCAGCTTTAAGCAATATTCTATTCAATTTAGCAAAAAAAGAAGAATAAACTTCACATCATTTTCAATTAAGACTTTATTCATATTATTCAACAAGATATTTGATTCATTTAATGAATCATCTTTCGATGATATCATTTACTTATGTATCTTGTAATGGCAATTAAGTGTTGACGATAAATGATCATAGTTACTCTTTCGTTGGGACACATAACTGATCATATGAGAACTGTATTCATCACCATAACTGTATTATGCCTTATGCTTGACAATTAACTATCACGATAATCTCCCATGATGATAATTATCTTCCTTTTAGTTGATTAATGATTACATAAAACTTAAGTATTATCACATTTGTCATGCAAGATAAATGATAACTCGAAAGCCTTATGTTAAAAATATGTGTTTAATCATGTAATTATATGTCATGATTTAATCCTTTATCATGATTTGTAGTCTATTCAAAAGGCCTTGACCAAAGAATTATAAAAATGTCTCCATTAATTACATTTTAACCATCAATATTATCCAGTATGAGGCTTCGATAGGAGCGGTTAATACTCTTAGGTATTTTGGTGTTATGCACAAGTACAAATGAGCCATTTTGTCGCTCTTGGCGATGGATCCGATTGGCATACCTACGTACTAGTGGCCAGGTCAGTCAAGTGAGGGAGGTGAGTCACAAGCAGACTACTTAAGTACCAAACCTCAAATGCCTTTCTAAACATCACTAGCACGAAGTTTCTCATTACTTTTCTTTATGCACCTTACTTTATGTGTATCAACAACTACTTAATGCATTAATCCTCCGAAGGGAGAAATTAACAATTTGTTGTTAACACATGTCCTTTTACTTTTCATGGGTCATCTTGCTCGCAACTTTAGCGATAATGTCCGGAAGCGAACAATATCGTTTAACAAGATGAGGCATGTATTTCTAATTGCCTTGGCATAGATTAAAATCATGTAAATGTCTACACTGTGACATATTCTTAAAGGATACTACTTGTCCTAAATATATATATAATTTTATCAACTAATAGGGACTTTAAATTAGATTGAACCAATTTTTCTATTGTTAATAAAATACATATATATTACAAAAAATATAGACTTTAAACATATTTAGTATTTACTAAAACCTTTAGAAATTACTAAATATCATTAATATAATATTTTAATCTTAAATGTGATCCTTTTAGAATTTAGCAATTTTATCTTCTCTTTTATTAGTATTTATACCAATTATAGATAATAGTTAAATTCTATATAAAGATAAAATAGTATTAATTTTTGTAGTCAAAATTAATGATAATTATATATAATACAATTATATATATCTTAATTTACAATTAATTTATAACTATTCCTAATTAATAGAAAAATTAATTTCTAGAAAAATGGACAGTAAACATGTCAATTCAATATTTGTACCATTTTTCAAAGTCATTACAGCCATAATGCAGGCCTTTGCGTTCGCAATATATCCTGTCAGTTCAATTTGTTCTCTGGATTTCCAAAAAACAACACAATTTTCATTGTTTTACGGTCGCAATGGTGTGTCTTACGGCCTGTTCATTTTTTTTTTTTTCAGAAATTGAAGAATTTTCCTAAATACATTACATCTGCAATTCATTTCATTATGATCGCAATAGACTTGATTTTAGTGCACTTTTGCTCTCTTCTAGAAATTTCTTTTTCGAATTCATGACTTAAATTGTTGCATTTCTTTCTTAAAATCAATTTTATTTGTTCAAATATTCTAAATATTAATAAACATAAAATTTGAATAATATCAATTTCAAATTCGCATAAATAGCGAGGAATTTGACAAAATTCAAAATTTTAGTTTAAAAAACCCGAAGAAACAATCATTCAACAAATTCAAGAAAGCAAAAAAATCAAAATTGCAACAATTAATTTGATAATTCCGGAAAATCACGAAATTCCAAACACGAGCAACGAAGTTGCCTCTGATACCACTTGTTGGACTTAGTTTGGTGCAATTCATTTAGGGTACAAGCCAAAAAAATACAAAATCACTAAATTTTGAAAATCAATTGCAAGAATTCAAATCTTTGTGCAACGTGTTTGGAAATTCAAGTCGAGGTGGCAATCGGTCGGGTCGGGTCAATTTGACTTCAAAATATTATCAGACCAGTGACCCGATAATATACAATTTGTATTTTTGTATTGATTTGTAATTTGAGTAAATTTTGGAATAATTCGTAAAAAGTGTTTGAAATTAGTTATTTCTCTTAATTTTCAAGATATATACACGGACAACATATATGATATATACTTTTATGATCAAATGAGATATAGAGTTTAATTCACGAACAACATATACACGGTAAAACAAACAACATCTTATTTGTAATGAGATAAAATTTATTCATGGATTCCGCCATGGATCGAAAATCAAATTGACCCGTTCAATTTTAAGAATTCGATAGTTAATATAAAAATTCAAATTTGCATTAACAATGCTTTTTCTTCGATGAAATTGAAAGAATTGTAGGATTAATGAAACACCAACTTAATCTTTCAAAGTTTGATCCATAGCAGAGTGCTCAAATTTATATCAGTTTTCAAAATAAGAACTAAGACTTGTTGCTTCACTTCTTGGAGTTTATGAACTGTTAAACCATGCAGCGATGCATGGTTTTAGGTCGCATTTTTCTCCTCCAAGTGGCTTAAATGCTTCGTTTTTCCTATAGCATGAAAACATGTCAAAGCTACAAGGCATAATCAAATATAACAAAAGATGACTAAATACAACGTATAACTAAAGTAGAATATCGGCATGAGTTGGAGTTTTATTCTTGATTTTAGTCTTTTTGGTGCAATATAGAGGTAAATAAAATTTAGATATGAAAGTGATACTTCTTTTAGGTGCAATATAAAAGGAAATATTTTGAAGTCAAACGATCAAAACTTCAGATGATCCTAAAATTATTTTAATTAATTAATACTACATTCACGTGAGCTTGTGACCTTTTGTGCTGCACGCCTGCATCAATTAATGACCCGTTGGGTTAACTATTTCTCAAGTAATAATATGATAATCAAATAAAAAAGCATCATTTTTTATAGGTTGTGGTTACTAAATTCCAACCCTTTGTAGCCTAAGTCGTAAAGTTAGAAATCATGATCTTTTATTAACTATTGCACTTAAAGTGAATAATAAGCTCAATTAAAGTGAATAAATAGATATAAATCCTGTATGTCCTCAATCTAGTCATCGAGACTAATGAAATGGATAACTAACGTAATGATTTTGGATCATTGCACTTGGTCGTGTGTCAGACATGTGTTATACCTAGGATGTTTTAGAAATAGGAAACCAAATTATTTGATCTTGTTGTATTAAGCAAATTTTGATGTAGCTTCTATTGTATCGAGTACTTAAGTTTTTTCTTGTTATTTTGTGGTATGAGAGTAACTAACAATTAAAAAATTATGATTATTTAATATTTATTAATCGAGTTTTCATTGTAACGCGTGAACACTTGACTAGCTAGTTATCTATAATAAATCTAGATGTTAGCTAATTCATTTTTTGATTATATATGACATGGAGACAATAAATCTAGTGCCAGTCACTTCGAGTTTCGGATCATTGTCGGATCAGGTCGGGTCGGATTTCGGGCTATTCAGTGATATGTCATTTCGGGTTTCATGTCAGGTTGGGTCGAGTGTCGGGTCATCTAGGTGTAGGGGTGCACAAAAAATTCGTGACTCGCTCGTGTTCGACTCGTTAACAGCTCGTTAATAAAAGAGACGATCACGAGCTCTGGCCAGCTCGGTTCGGATAGGTACCGATACACTAAGCAATTATTCTGAATCGTTGATTAATATATCTCCCAATCTCAACCGTCCATTTACACTCATAAAACCTATCATTTCCTCTCGCTGTCTCTTTCTTTCTCTGTTCTCTCGACGACATCTCTTTCCTCTGACCAAAATCTAAACCTAAATCTCATTCTCTACTCTCTCGTTGTCTCTTTATTTCTCTATTCTCTTTTTTTTGGCGCCTCGTAAGTCTCACCCTCACAAATCACAATTCTAATGGACTCTCTGAGTCTCTACTCTCTACTCTCAATCTTTCTCTACTGCACTACAGTCTACACGCTGACGACGCCTCTGATCTGAGTCTCTAACCTCTTACCTCTTCTCTCGGTCTCTCCACCTCTCTCGGTCTCTCCGACTTTCTCGATCTCACTGAGTCTCTGACCACTTCAGTCTTCTCTCGGTCTCCTGTCAGGCTGCCACTGACACTGCCACACAGGCGAGTAGGCGACGCCTCACACAGCTCTCCTTCACACAAATTGAGCTATTAACGAGACGAGACAAGCTGGCTCGATTTTAAACGAGACGAACTTTAACCTTGATTTGAGCTCGTGACCTAGTGGCAATACGAGCCAGCTCGCTCGCCAGTCTCACGAGACGATCTCGAATCTTGATCAACTCGCTCGAGTTCGTCTCGTTTACAGCTGTATCTGGGTGTCGAGTCATTTCGAATTTCGGGTCATATTGGGCCAGGTCGAGTCAGATATCGGGTCATGTGATACCGGGTCATTTCGAGTTTCGGGTTATGTCGAGCCAGGTCGGATTGGGTATCGAGTCATTTGATGTTGGGTCATTTCGAGTTTCGGACCATATCAAGTCAGGTCGGATCGGATATCGAGTCATTTTCGGGTTTTGAGTCATATCGTACTAGTTCAAATCGGACGAATTTGTCGAATCGAGTCGGATTATGCCACCTCTATTAATTCAAGAACAGAGACAAAGATAAACCCTGAACTACTCTCATGACTCGCAAGTTTGTAAATTTTATCGACATTATTGATCATATTTTGATTGTGATTAATGTGAATTGATAAGAAATACTCTTACAAATAATTTATTGAGAAACAAGTTCTGCTCGATTTGTCTTCAAAATATCTCTTCCATTTCAAACATGTACTATCAAAATTCAATCAACCATTAACAAATAATAACACAACATGAAAACACGCTTCCCGATATTATCCGCATATTAGTTCTTTTATTTAGTACAAACCTTTTGTACTAAAACTTATGTATGTTACTTTCTATTATTTAAATGGAGAGTCTGTGCCTTAGACAGCTACGGATACAACATTAGAGCAAATGTTCTGTCTTGAATTTTATAATAATTCTATGGCAAAAATAAGTACACCATTTTTGGTGCTTTCTAGGTACTCCAATTAATTTGTATCATTCAAATGCATCAAGAGTCACACTATACATTCCAATCAAACAGTACGGATTAATTGAAATAACTAGAAAACATCTAGATAGGTGTACCTAAGTTTTTGTCTAATTCTATAGATGCTCAATAGCATCTAATATATATATTCTATTCTGAAATCAAATTGTGTCTGATATTGGTTCATCAGTTCATGTATTGGTTGTATTTTGTATAAAAAAAATAGATATCTCATTATTATTATTTTTTCTGATTTTTTTATCTCGTAGTCTCGTACTTGAACGAACAAGAAAGAAAAGATAGAACATAACAGGCACTCAATAGAAAATAAAGAAATTCAAGAGAGCTCTACGAACTGAGTTTTTTGTGGGCTTCCAAAATTTCCATAATTTCTCTTTTGTTTTGTTTGACTATTATTTTGCAAAGTTGATATGATCTGATACATAATACATAGCCTTATAAGAATTCGTCGTGCTACACTTGCAGCATAATACAAAGCCTTGCAAGATTTCAAAATTACATACAAGCAATAGATTACGACAACATTTTCACCAAATATGTTCATAATATCAGAGTTTTTGTATTTTGAAGTACATATGATATTACATATTTAGAAGAACAAATATGTAATTTACCATTTTTATAGGGGTAAATTTTGATTTTTTTTGGCATAATTTAAAAATGCAAAACTTTTTGTAAATTGACAAAAAATGATTGGTACTAACTGCATATGATATACCAACATATTACATTTGTGCACCATTTTGCAAGTGGACATAAATATAATTATTCTTTTATATCTAATAATTGTTTTGATATACTTATACTTGCTGCTTTTTTTTTCTCTATTCTGTCTTTAATTATGTATAAATTTCAGAAAATTTACACAATTAATTGAGAAAATATATCAAATCATGTAGGATCACAATCTCTTCTTTAAGAATTTGGTTCCTTCTGATTCAGGTTTAAGACCACCTCTATCTCAATACAATCCAAATGATAAAGGTTGTGTGCGTCGATTTTATCTAGGTAAAGGTCAAATTCAACCTAGCAACCATAATTTTCTCTAAAGAGATATAAGTGGTAAGACTAACTTTTTCGTAGAGACCAACTCGATTTACCTTCCATTTATTGTTTTTTAATATGTAAAACATATTAATTTCAAAATTTTGAATGAAATTTATAGTTTTTATTCCGGTGAAGGAGAACCTTGGTGCAACGGTAAAATTATCGCCTTGTGACCAAGAGATCACGATTCGAGTCGTGAAAACAGACTCTTGCAGAAATGCAAAAAAAAAGTTTGTACAAAGACTCCAAAGTGGTCTGATTCTTTCCAAAAAATCGTGCAAGCAAGAACTACGTGCATCGAGCTGCTCTTTATATGTAATTGTGTCATACCCTAATCAAAATCCTGCATGAGCCACTGGCCTTCGATGGAGGTCACTTTTGTCAAAAAAATATTCGGAGGAGAATTAAGTTTCTATTTAGCAAATACGGAAAATTCAGAACTTAGTATACTTGGTTGTTAATTGTTTACGACCACGGAAACTGGTATAATTAACTTTTTTCCTTAAACTTCAGTGATATTTGCTTGTTTTCTTATTTGTTCTTTCTAAAAAGATAAGAATATATTCCTCAACTTTTAGAAGATACTTATTCTCATTCTCATAACATCAGTCCAAACAAACACCCTTCCCGGCACAAAAAAAAAAAAACCTACTAAGAGCTTTCTGATAAATAAAAAAAACAAATCAACCTTTAATAAAAGGAATTTACATAGATAATAAAACCATGCATGCATGCGTGTTACTACTGTCTACTGTCAATCATAATTTCAATAATTGCATCAATCCAGTTTGATTGTGTTTTGAAGAGTGAATTTCTAACAATAAATCAGAAGCCCATAACACATATAAGTACTAATGAAAAATAAATATTCGGTAATAATTGGTTCCACCTTGCATTGCCTCAATTATATGCTACAAATCTAAACATACGCAACTGAAGAAAAAGGCCCTCTTTATAGAAACCCTAACTAATTATGGGAATACATTCAAAGCACTAATATTTCTAGTTAATTAAACTGCGCACCAGCTGAAGTAGAACCTTCTTGATCTTCAATATCCACGCTACCAAAACCACCGTTCAAAATATTATTGAGGAGATAATAGTACTCCATGCTGTTGCAATTTCTCTCCATTAGAGCATCAGCCGAAGGATCACCAGCTATCACAAGCTGGTCTAGTTGGCAGCTAGCAACCTTCTTCTCTTTTGCTCTCTCGCGTGCACGTGCCCTCGCTTTCGCCCGTAAATCCTTCATTTGACATTCTGCTGCTGTATCATTTGGTTTCTGTACTATTGCTGTTGCATGAACTGGTTCATAATCAGACAGAGGCGACTGATCAGTGATAACCGTGTGATCAGTCGGCATTTCCTCTTTAGGAGGCTCCAAGGAGGAGCTGGAACCCAGCTGGTCAATGGAATCTTTGGCTTGAGTTAGAAGCCAATCTATGGTCTTGCTTGCCTTGTCAAACCCTAGACTGTCTTGCAATGCGAAGAACTGATTTGCAACTTGTACTGAGAGCCGCATGCGCCGGTCCCGCTCTCCTTGAGCAGTACGGATCTTGCTATGGCGATCAGAACGGTGGGTTCTTTTGCGTTGTTGGGAGGTGCTTGCTGCAGCAGATGCTGCATCTATTGGCCTCAGTTCTTTCAGCTGGGGTTGAGATTCCAATGTGATTTCAGAATAGAGTGGAGGTGGTCTCTGTTGTAGTGAATAGAAGGCTAGATCAGAGAAACTGCAGAAGTTGGGGTTATTTGGTAGCATCTTGTGTTGCTTCTTATTTTTAGGTTTTAGGGTTTCAAGAAACCAGATCTAAAGAGCGCTAGTACGAGGGAGAAGGGTTGCAAATGGAGAGTAGGGGCACTGGTGTTGTTTCTACTGGAGAGTGATAATTAATAACCCGAAACATGGGAGCATTGAAGAGGTTAAGATCCACTGAAATCTAATTTCCAAGAATTTGTTGCTATGTCTACGATTGTGGCAGTCAGATTGAGCATTTGAGCCCCAAAATGAAGTCCCACAATACATAGTTTTAAGATAGTATATCTTGTATTCTAGTATAAAAAAAATACAATATGTAATAGAAAATTAACTATATAGTAATATTTTCTTTCATTAGAGTTGTGCCTAGGTGCTTTGCAAAGTAACCGTTTTTTTAATAACATAAATTAATTAAATAAACTGTAAATATAAACAAGATGGGTTTGAAAGTTTGAAAAAGAAATGAATTAACAACACCGATCAATTAGAAAGGCTGGAATTGTCAATTTCGATCATTCACTACTCTGTGCCAGCCCCCCCTCTTTTGTGTGAGTTTATATTTTTTTTCAAAAAGAATGCATTGAGAACACGAGTCTTTCAGAAAGAAATGAATTGCAAATACGTACATATCTTTATTAGAGAGTGTTTACCAACAATTTCTTTCCATCTTTTTGAAAGGCCGGTGATGACAATACTGTTGATTAGCTAAAAATGGTTAATGTCAAAAACTGACAATACGCCCAATGAAACTTGTATTTGATATCTCTCTGTTGCCAACCAAAAAAAATTCTTCATAATTCAAAAATGGTTTGGATATTACCTGACTCTTCCTTCACTTTACAACGTACTTCGTTGAATAAAGAGAGTTTAAATTGAATGTAATTAAAGTTTGAATGCCATTCAATTTTTTTATATATAATTAAAGATTGACAGAGTAATGCTAAAAAAATTAAATATAAATTCTGAAGAGGAACACTATATGTATGGTATCTCTTGATTAAATACTTTTCTCAAACAAATTCAACAATAAATCATTTATACCCCAAATAAGAAAAGGCAAATAACCAACATAATCTTATCATGATCATGGCATATATATATAATATATCACTTTAAAAATGATCGATGTAATGTAATGCAAGTGAAGTGTAAAACAAAAGTCCAATATAAAGACAGATTATCTGCAACAGATATCCAAATTCAAAAATGATTCTAGAATTAGATAGATAGAGACTAGCTTAGCTAGTCTGATCAGATTCCACAGAACTACAGTTCTACTGTATTTTCTTGGACCAGGTGCACGGAAGCAACCTTTGATTGTAGTGATCAACTAGATTCATATGATGTGTAGTCAACGTCAGTCGTCAGGCCGTACTTTTTCTTTACCAGCCGTTAAGCTGTAGAAAAAATGCAATTAGAACATGTATACGTTGGAATGCTCCTTTTGGTCTACTTAACAAGATCATGTTTTTTTGTGATTTGTATTTCAGATCTAAAATTTATTGATTGTCATCTGAACGATCGAGATGCTACGCGGTAGAAGAAGAGGGTCCTTGGTCTACTGCTTATACTCTAGCCCATTATATCATGTACTCATTATAAATTACATAATTCATTTTTTCCAACTATTTTGTATAAATTGAACTTTCTACAAAAAGTAAAAGCATGTGTGAAGTTTTTTGAAATGAAGAATAATTATTTTTAATTATTCTGATCTTACAATTACAATGGTTAGTCTCTTTTATAGAGACAAATGGATGGATTGTTACTGTTGCTAAGTTGTATGTTTTACACATTTCTATCGTTGTCTGATTGTCTAATTTACACTTGCTAAATATGCAACAAATACTCAGATCTTGCTAGCATGATTCGGTGGCCCTTAATTGCCCGTGATGATTCTCTGAGGCAATTCTTTTATTTCTTCAACACTCATCCTCAAATTAGGATTGTAAATGTCGATTAATCCTAACTTGCTTGTAATATTGTAAAATGGCCCTGGTTCTAGCGATCCTGTGAAAATATCGGCTAGTTGATCTTGACTCTTCACATATGGAGTTTCGATTTCTTTTGCTTGAATTTTTTCTCGCACAAAATGGCAATCTACCTCAATGTGCTTGGTTCTTTCGTGAAACACTGGATTAGATGCAATATGTCTGGCCGCTTGATTATCGCAAAATATTTTTATAGGTTCATGATTTGCAATATTCAAATCGCTTAACACTTGCTTAACCCAAGTTAGTTCACTCGCAGTTGAGGCCATAGCACGATATTCTGCCTCAGCACTCGATCTTGCTACGACGTTCTGCTTCTTACTCTTCCATGTGACTAGATTTCCACCTACAAATGTGCAGAAGCCAGTTGTTGATTTTATGTCGAAGCTTCTTGTCCAATCTGCATCGGAATAGCCACACACTTCGTTAGAGTTATTATTTTTCATCCATATTCCCTTTCCAGGTGACCCTTTTATGTATCTTAAAATTCTATTTATTGCTTCTAGATGTGGTGTTCTTGGTGAATGCATGAATTTACTAATTTGGATAATAGCAAATGAAATATCAGGTCTGGTTACTGTTAGATAAATCAATCTTCCTACAAGTCTTTGAAATTGATTTATATCTTCTAGTGGTTCTCCATCCTCAGTATTTAATTTACATTTATTCTCAGTAGGTGTTGAAATAGGTTTTGATCCTAACTTACATGTTTCCTTAAGAAGATCTAATGCATATTTTCTTTGGGAGATAAATAAACCTTTGTTTGAATGAGCTACTTCAATGCCTAGAAAGTATTTTAATATTCCTAAGTCTTTCATATCAAAAAATTTCTTTAACTGACACTTAATTACGTTAATCTATGTTTGATTATTTCCTGTAACAATGATGTCATCCACATAAACTAATACAACAATAATGTTGCCATTGCTATGTTTGGTAAAAAGAGAGTTATCAGCACTACTAATTTCAAAACCACATGATTTGAGAAAAAAACTAAGTTTTTCATACCATGTCCTTGGAGATTGCTTTAGACCATATATGGATTTGTTTAACCTACAAACAAGGTTAGAGTCTTTTCTTTTTTCATAACCAGGTGGTATACGTAGGTCCATATAGACTTCTTCTTCAAGCGTTCCTTGAAGGAAAGCATTTTTAACGTTCATTTGGTAAAGTTTCCAGCCATTATTTGTCGCTACCGAGAACAAAATCCTAACAGTATTCATTTTTGCAACTGGTGCAAAGGTTTCGTGATAATCAATACCGTAGGTTTGTGTATATCATTTGGCCACTAATCTAGCTTTATGTCTTTCTATGGTACCGTTACTGTTGTATTTTATCTTGTATACCCATTTGCAACCAACTAGTTTCTTATTTTCTGGTAGAGGCATAATGACTCAAGTATTATTTTTTTCTAGTGCCCTAAGTTCTTCTTTCATGGCTTCACACCATACGGGTTGGCTTAAGGCTTCTTGGAAAATTTTTGGTTCTTCTTGTTTTGAAAGAGAGGTCAAGAAAGCTTTGTACTTGGCCGAGATTTTTTCATAAGAAACAAAATCTTGGATAGGATACGTTACCTTGTAAGTCACATAATCTCGAAGTCTGGAGGACGGTTGGATTGTCCTTGAAGATCTCCTTACATTACTTTGTTCATTATTCTCATGGTTGTCATTAGTAGAATTATCATTTTCTTCATTTGTTTGCTCAATTGTATCATTTTCATCTCTATTTTCGTTTTCGGTCATATCCTGAGTATGGTTAGTTGGTAACACTACACCGTTTAAGGTTAACACATCCTGAGTATGGTTGGTTGGTACACCTGTTGGACTATCGGTGATAGGCTCATTAATATCTCCCTTTAAAAAATAAGTTTCATTTTCATTAAAAATAACATCCCTTGAGATGAACATTTTGTTATTAACTGGGTCGTAACATTTATATTCCTTTTTGTATGTTGAGTATCCTAAAAAAATAGCTTTTGTTGATGTTGTGTCGAACTTATCTTTTCTTCTTTTATGGACGAAAACTACACAGCCAAAGGTCCTTAGGTGATCAATATTAATTTTCCTTTGATAAAGGATTTCTAAAGGGCTTTTATTTTCTAATTTGACGCTAGGAAGTCTATTAATTAAATATGTAGCAGTGAGTATCGCATCTGACCAATATTGCCTTGGGACATTCATTTGAAATAAAAGTGCTCTTGTCATTTCCAATAAATGCCTGTTTTTCCTTTCGGAGACTCCATTCTGTTCGGGTGTGTTTACACAAGTTGTTTGATGAAGAATTCCTTTTTCTTTAAAATATTGAGTAAAGTTATTATTAACAAACTCGGTGCCATTATCAGACCTAAATATTTTAATTTTTGTATTAAATTGGTTTTCTACCAAAGATGCAAATTCTTGAAAACACGCAAAAACTTCATTTTTTGATTTAAGTAAATATAACCAAGTAGCACGAGAAAAATCATCAATAAATAAAACAAAATACCTAAATTGATTATATGAGGTACTAGGAGCGGGTCCCCATAGATTAGAGTGAATTAGTTCAAATGGTGCTTTGCTTTTGCTGATTGATATAGAAAACGAAAGCCTAGATTGTTTAGCTAGTTTGCATACATCACAATTAACACACTTATTTGAAGGAAATTTTAAGAGAAAATTTAAAACTCTATCCGAAGGATGTCCAAACCTCTTGTGCCACAATTCATTCTCACTAGGTTGCTTGGTTGTGCATAAATTAAACTTTTGAAAATTCAAAATATAAAGCCCCTTGTCATAGAACCCCTCACCAATCATCATCCCTGTTATTCGGTCCTAAAATATAACATTTGTTTTTTAAAACAAGACATCACAATTAAATTCTTGTGTAATTTTACTTACAGAAATTAAATTTGATGTAAATGATTTTACGTATAAGACATTTTTAATTTCTTTGGAAAAGAGATTAATGGTGCCTATACCGGTAACAGGTACTTTGGTTCCATTGGCAACTAAAATATATTGATCATTTGTGCACATTGTTAGAGTTTTAAACAAATCCTTATTGTATAACATATGGTCGGTAGCACCTGTATCTATTATCAGTTGGCTGTTAGGCAATAAGTTAATTGAATTTAAAGCAATATCACATGAATTAGGGGTCTGTTTAGCCAGCATCACAAAGAGTTGCGCCATCAGCTGCCGCATTGGATCCTCCCCAGAATAACTGGAGCTGGCGCTCGATTCACCTAGACCAAGTCCATTTGCTGTGCTCGGCTGGACTATTTGTTGTTGCTGCATCTAGACCGAGGTGTAACCCTTGCTCTCTCCTTTTCGCTTTTCTCCATCACCGCCGCCTCATCTCCATTTCTTCGGTCGCAGATGGGGGTGGAGAAACCAGCATCGATCTTTTGTATGACCTGATTTCTTGCAACAGTCACATCGATCTGTACCATTTGTCTGATTTTCCTTTCACTTTTGAGAGTTAGGGTTTCGATTGAAAGAAAGGAAAGCTTGATTTTCTGGCTTGTCGCCAATCTGTGTGTCGGGGTTCATCGCACCTCGCCTCGATTCTTCTTGTTCCAGTAGTGCTACAATGGAATCGAGAGAGGGAAGGTTGGCTCCAAAAAGGATTTGCTGTCGGACTTGTTCATAACTGGGATCCAGGTTTGTCAGAAACTAAAAAATTCGGTCTTGATTCTTTCGTTCTCTAATCTTTTCTGGATCTGTGGTTTCTGGTTGATGAACATCTAGTTCGTCCCATTTTGATTTCATTGCCCCCAAAGTATTGTGTGATGGATTTCTGGTTTTGTTTGATGTGAGCAATGTCATGCTTGATTTGAAAAATATGGGCAGAGTTATTTTGTTTACCGAACATTTTTGTGATGGCTGTCCACATCTTGGCTGAGATGTCGGTGCCATGAATAAAGAGCTCACTGATGTCGGGCTCCATTGAGTTTAGGAGCCACGACATTATCAGATTTTCGTGGATCTCTCATTCTTTTGGGTTGCTGTCGAACTTCTTTTTGTCGCTTGTGACATACCCATATTTGTCCTTGCCTTTGAGAGAGATGATTGCAGATTTGGACGACCAGAACTGGTAGTTCTTGCCACTGAGTAGCATGGGGGTTAATTTCAGAGAGGTGTTAGCATCAATCTGAATTTTCCCTGCCATAGTTGCTTTGGTGGGCTACCAGTTTATGGTTTGTGTTGTTGGGTTGTTGGTCTGTACCGATTACTGGTATAGGAAAAGCTCTGATATCATGAAATTTTTTGAAATGAAGAATAATTATTTCTAATTGTTCTGATCTTACAATTACAATGGTTAGTCTCTTTTATAGAGACAGATGGATGGATTGTTACCGTTGCTAAGTTGCCTATTTTACACATTTCTACCGTTGCCTAATTGCCTAATTTACACTTGCTAAATATGCAACAAATACTCAGATCTTGCTAGCATGATTCGGTGCCCCTTAATTGTCTGTGATGATTCTCTGAGGCAATTCTTCTATTTCTTCAACAGTGTGTGATTTGAATGCATGTTAATGGAGAAAATAAAGGACAATGTTGAAGACAATTCATTAAATATATAGAACTTCTTGTCCTCAAGAAATGAGGAAGCCATGATCTGTTTTTCTAAAATAATAAATTATTTAGTTGGTATTACTATTACTTGATCCAATGTTGAATCTTGTGGGTATTAATTAATCCATTGCTTGATATCTATTATCGCTAATTGTGTGTGTCAATATCAGGATCACACTACAATGGTTATCTTGAAAAAATTAAACTCCCAAGTCCTAACTATATTAAAAATAAAATCTTAAAATTAGAAAAAAAAATAAAAAAATATATATTCTTAGTTTTTAAATTGATACTATTCTCAAATTTCATATAATTAAATATCATTACTCCATAAAAATCATTCGACTATTGCATATTTCATTCAATTTAAATTATCTTTGATGCCATACAAATGACTCTTAAATGAAATTTGAACACGATCAGTCTATAAATTTAAGAACATATCTGTAGTGCTGGACAAGCTAAGACCACCTGCAGCGCAAGAGAAATTGAACCGGTGCAGATTTCTGTGTTCTCTAAACCTTTGGCTAAGATATCAGATACATTCTAGTTTAAGCTGTTGAACATTACATATTACATGAATATAGCACTGATCTACCAGATTTATGGGTCTTCAATTTTTGACATTCAAACAGACAATTTGAGCCATCCAATTTAAATTACATATATAAAAATTATGTAGAAAATGGACTTTCTTAAGTTCTTGATTAATATATATTAAAAAGCTTTCCTACTGACGGTTTGAGCATTTAAAAATATAAGAACTAGCCTTTAGCATAATGGCTAAGAACAACAACCAGCGTTGAAAATTTTGAATTCGAAACTCAGATAGACTTAATGTCATTTAAATTTGAATATTTTGACTCTCATCTTATCTCAAAAAAATTTTAAAATGTATTCGTTTGAAAATTAGTTCGAAAAATTAGTGCGTACTCACCTGGTGCTAAGTCTACATCAGAAAATTATGCCTGTGCCAACTATACAAATCACAACTATACAAAACAACAAAGCAACAATGGATGAAAATAAATGATAGATAAATATAAGAAAAACATCTCATATGATTTGGAGCGGTGGAGCCAGAGAAACTCGTATAACAACTGACATGACTAGCTGAATTTTTCAAGTGCAGGTTCTCCGGCTACAAACTTCAGACACAACATCAAACAGGAGAACTCAGCTCTCTGCGCCCCAAAATACACAAGCCTCATTTTATGGCTAACCTAAGCTAGGAAAATTGACTAATACACAAATGGAACACTTGCTTTCATCTTCTTGCTTTCTTTTTCACAGCACTACAGGGAAACCCTCTTTGCCTATTTCTCTGAGGGTGCACTGCTATTTAGACCAAACCCCTTGATCTTAATCCTAATTTTCGGGGCCCCACTTTGGTGTTGAACCTTGTTTGTTTCTCTTGAAACTGAAGGTACAACACTAGGCCCAGGAACTGGAGCAACAGAAGATTTAAAAACAACCCGATTTTCAGATGCAGCTGATGGTACAATCCTTTTACTCTCCATCTTCGCCCTTTCTTTCTCCTGCCGCTTTTTCTCCTTCTTCAACCTCTTTCTTTCCAAGTACTCGGGATCGTCCTTCTTATCCGGTTTACCATCCCGCTTTCTTTTCTTCTCTCTCTCTTTCTCCTTTTCTTTCTTCCTTTTCTCCTTTGCCTCTTTTTCTTCTGAAGGAACTTTAGCTTGGCTACCACCGCCCTCCTCGATTTTTGAATCTGCGGTGCACTGCAATTCCTTTACGATCTCATCTACTCGTCTGTTAGCGCTTGCAACGCTAGTTGTCATCCTATAATCATTGTTGTGAAATGAGTTTGCCTCTTCATCAATATTCACCTTTGGTGTTCCCATGGTGCTTCTCGCCGGTGCATCCACTGATAGTGAACTACATGGCCCCGCTTCGTTTTCATTACCCCGACCTAGCGTCTGACGCTGGTTCTTGTTGTTTCCCTCATCTGCCTTGCTCGATGACTGTCTAACTCTTATCTTAAGGACATTTGGCCTCCTTTCACTGCCTTGAGAAACACTATGAGCCTCCCTAACGTTTCCTATAACGATCGGAATACCACCGAAGTGCTTTGAGGTGTCAGTGGAAGGTTCAAAAGAATGTGTACCTTCTACCATGGGTAAAGCATCATTTTCTTTAGGCAATGTCGTATCTACAACTGGTGGCAAATTTTCATTTTGCCTTGATGTAGCTGTTGAAGGTTCTGGAGGTATCGATCCCTCTGCGGCAGGCACATCAAATTGCTTTGATGTATCTGTAGAAATTTCCACAGTTTGATTTTGTTGGTCTACAACAGTGGAAACTTCAACAATACACTGACGTGGTGGCTCCACTTCAGCACAAATTTCTAAAGGCACCTGAGCTGAAGGATGCACATCAGCAGAAGCTTCCAGAGGAACCTGAATTGGGCGCTCCAAAAGTTCAGTACTGGTTTGTGTGGTGGCCCCAAGATTATTGGAAACCGGTGGAGTTGGCTTGGGGACACCATAGAGGGTGGGCGACCTGATAAAAGAAGTTCATTATATTTTCTAGTTACAAAAAGATAATGGTAGTATGGCAATTAAGAAACAAGTAAACTAACCTCCCTGCAACAATTTGCAAGATACAGAATACATGGTGTCGAAGATAAATATTGCAGTATGACTTTCTGCTTGATAGCAAGTCAAGGAGACTGATTAGTGTAGTGTTTGATATTGGCTTATTCTTCTTTGTTTCAACATTCCCTTGGCAGAGATGCATAACATGAAGCGCCAATTTGCTTTCTCCTGTAAAGAAAGTGTTTATCAGTACAAGGCAGAGGAAATGACACTTGCCAACCTAAAAGTGTTATAAACGAGATTGCACCTCGTAAAGACTGTTCTTCGTCAAGAAACTTGAGGAATAATGAGATAGCTTCATTCAGGCCCTTGTAATGGAATTCAAGATCAAGTAAAACTTTGCTTGCTTCCATTCTAACTTTCCAATGGTTTCTCCCACTTCGATACGGTTTGATTAGTTCATAAATATGACCCTATACATGTGTGATTGAACCTTTATTAAGTGAAATTATTGAAAAAAAGAAGTGTAATGACAGGGACTTGAGAATGCTGTACTTACCACAGATACTGAAGTGGACATTTTCAATGCAATCTGCGCAAGTGTACGGACACAGCTTACTGTCAGCACCCCGTTATAGCAGGGCCTGAAACTGCATCACATTTTGATTCACCAAACAGGTTAGTAAACAAGTTTACTAGACATGAAACAGATTTCTTTTTCTACTGAAGTACCTGTCAAGCTGCAGAAGCTGATCGATACGCTTAAGAAGTGACGTCAAATAGGATATGCTCTGTATTAAATAGTTGACTTATTAACTTTGTAACTAATCTTATCATAGGAGCTTCATCACATTTTAGCTTGCCTAGCTAAGGACAAAAATAAGTTGCAATCTAATGTATCATGATTTCCTGGAAAGTATACGAGACCAACCTGTTGACCAAATTCAAGTTCACCAATAGCTTGGACCATGGCAGCCAACCAATATACGTCTGAGTATGGGTTTCCATTGTTATCATTATACTGCATGATAAAATTCACATCAAACATGGGAAATAGTATCCAAAATAACTAAGTTAACATATATCAGATCAGAATAAAAACCATCCTGATGTGTGTGTGAAATTGAAAATACAAAATTAAACCCAACTCATGGATCAATCGATTACCCAAATATGAGCATCTGACCTTCAAAACTACACTGATGCGTTGTAACCCAGTATCTGACCTTCAGTTAGTATTGGATTCATATTCTGATTTTCATTTCATCCACAGGGTGAAGAATTAGACGAATGTGTGTGTATGAGAGAGGCTACTGCCTTTCTTTCAAAAAGCAGAGAGAAAGGGAAATCCTTGGCAGAGACCCTACCAATTTCTTTAAGAGATGCATTGCCTATCATCAATTCTCTGCTGCCTTGCCCAAGAGCACAAACTGTCACCTTCATCTTGAACACATTGCACGAGACTATTTAAGATTATTTTTCTCAGGGGTACAGGATGAGATCATATGGCGATGGGATGGCTTGGGCGTGGAAAGAGACTTAAAAGAGACTCAAAGGCATGGGATGAAGCGGTAAAAAAAGAGCTAAAGGCATGAAATGTCTCCAAAGAGTTGGCGTGAGATAAGAGTGCATGAAAGTTAGCAATCCACGTACTAGAATCATGACATAGACTAAAATTTAGAAGTAATGGTATAATTGTACGACTTTGGTCCAGAATTAGAGACGAACACTAGTCTAAACTTATGATTTGTAGAACAGTTTATTATTACTATTATTATTATTATTATTACCACTACTTTTTTACAACTATTTTACTATTTATTATATTATTATTTATATTAATTTTTCATTATTTAGACTGGATTTCATTTCTAGCTTACCCCAATTTATTTGGGACTAAAGACTTTGTTGTTGTTATTGTTGTTGTATAGCTTGGGCGGGTATTCTTCACGATATTTTTACAATATCCTTGCAGGAGCAGCGCGCCCAAATCATTCTTGGATCTGGCTATGAACAGCTATAGCCCCCACCAACGGTCAAAGTATGTTCCTGCATGCTATTGCTGGGTAGGTTGCTGACACATGATGCAATGCAACATCGAAATATGCAATGTACAATGCACTGCGTCATGTGCCAAAATTGCCCTGTTGAATCAGCACCTCACCTGTTCTACCTATGCCCCTATGCCCCTATGCCGTTGCTGTTTGGCTGCATCTCCAAAATCACTATGGACATGGGTTCATCAAACCAGTTCACTCACTAACTGTCACACAGGAGTCGAGGGACGAATACAGAGAAAACAGAATGCAACTTATGACATGAGATTGTGTTCCTGGCCATGACATAGACCCTGTGGAACCAACAAAATGGGAGGATTTTTCAGAACGATGGAGACTGCTGCTAGTTAGGATAGATAAATCGGGTCATACCGGGTTTCGAGTTTTGATCTTTGACTTACGAGTAACGCATGTATTACTATTTCACTTTTAGTTATAAATTTCATTCAACTTGGATTTATTTAATTTGTAATTCATTATAAATTTGTTTAGTTTCATGTCATGTTGGGCTAGGTCGGGTCAAGTATTTGGTGTCGGGTCATTTCGTATTTCGGATCATGTCGGACCAAGTCGGGTCGAATATGGGGTCATGTGATGTCGGGTCATTTCGGATTTCGGATCATATTGGGGCAAGTAGGGTCGGGTATCTGGTCATCTGATGTTGGGTCATTTTCGGGTTTCGGGTTATATCAAATCAGGTCTGGTCGGGTATTAGGTCATCTAATGTCGGGTCATTTTCGGGTTTCGTGTCATATTGGGCTATTCTAGGTCAGACGGATTTGTCGAGTCGGATTTTGCCACCTCTATGCCAGACACATAAGACTCAGAAATGAAAAAATAAATTTGAAGCATAACGACGCGTAACCTAACTCGAATTGTAACAACGCATAATTTTACCGAACTCGACCCGAACTTGAATAACCTGGAAATAAATATGACCTGAAATAAGAGAATCCGGAACATGACCCGATACGAACTCGAAAGCCCCGAAACCCGAGAAGACCCAAACGAGATAATTGAAACCCAAGACGAACCCGAAACCCGAGAATACATGAAAATATATAATTGAAACCCGACCTGATCCAAACCCGAAAGACCCAAAATCCAACAAACATCCGAAACTAGATAATTGAAACCAACCCAACCCGAACCTGAAAAACCCGAAACCTGAAAAATGCCAACACAAGATGACCCGAAACCTAACCCGACCAGACCCGTGACCCAACAATCTTTCTAAGTCAAATGAACCCGACCTGACCCGACCCAAACCCGAACTCACCCGACCCGTCCGATTGCCATCTCTACTGCTACAAACCCAGACAGTTGGCTGAAAGGGTAATCACTGTGGTCGAGACGTGGAATATTCACTATTAAGTACATTGCCATGCACTTCAGAGAGAAGTCAGTATTTCAAGGCAGCAGAATATTGATGTACTTGGGCTTTTTTTTATGTACTAGGCACTACAATATTGATGTAATTGTTATTCATTAGGGACGTTGCGATTGCTGTAATTTTGACTGTTGATGCAATAAAATTTCTACTTGGCAGAAGCTGCCAAGGTTTCAAAAAAAAAAAGGAGAGAGAGAGAGAGAGTGAGCGAAAGAGAGATTAGTCTTGTGGGAATTGCAAACTGGTAACATGCATCTTGCAATGAACATACAACAAAATGAGTCAAGTGGGAGAAAAGAAAATTGGTACTAGATTAGAGCATACCTTCAGCAATTGTAGAATAAATTCGATAGCTTCTCTTGGACTTCTCTTATTGGCTGCTCTTGCCAGAGCCACTGCATGTGGTATGGCCTAAAAGATTGACATATTTCTAACTTTAATGACAATGTGTGAAACAAATTTACAAGAATTACTTATCCTATTTAGATTCCTTGAGGGATAAAACTCAAACAAAAGAAGGAACTATATAAGAGATTGGCATTTGACTGGTTTGGATGTCTGGTTTTGTAATTCAACATTGCTCTGCAAGTATTTTTGCCAATAATTATTCCTACCTCACTGCATTACCTCAAGTACGAAGTATTCAGGTATGTCACGGAAGTCATTAGGTCTGCAATCGAGCAAAAGATTATCTTGAGCATTATTAACAATACTTGTAACATTCTTCTTCCACTCGGGAAAGGGGAGTAAAGAACCTGGGTAATCCTATATCAGGATCAAATCGACGACTCTTGTAGAACTTAACCAAATGGAGTAGGCCTGTCAAATCAGTTTCCTGCTTAAAGGAATGCATATTACTCGAGGTACAGACAAGATCAACACTATATACTTTTTAAAGGAATCACAGAGTATATAATAGCATGAATATTCAAGGAAAGGAATTCTATATATTAAATGATTTGTTGTGATAAACTGCAGAATCATAGGAGAATACTCTACAAAATAAAAGAAGGGTACCTCAGAAGCTGTTACTGCTAACGTGTATGCTGCCTCTATTCTTACTCTCCAAAATACCTATGAAGCCCATAGATGAACAAACCAAACAAAGAAGAGAACAAAATTATGAAAGATATTGCATGTAACAATAGCTACCTTTGAATCATTGAGGAAACTATTGAGAGCATTAACAACAGAGAAGGAGAGCTGGGGGAGTCTTTCCAGCACTGCAATTGCTTGTGACTGGGCAACAACATCTTTGTCCTTTTCTAATTGGTTAATCTGCCAATGTTTGACATAAAAAGAATAAAATAAGACCAAAAGAAAGAACTCCCTCTGCATACTTTATGAACACTAGCTCAACCTAAATACGAAAATATTAGCACAAAAATGCATGCAGGGATAAAAAAAAATTACAAAATTGGGAAAATCATTTCCACTGTATAATCCTTACTTTACTTTGAGGAATTTCTTTTGAGGTTTATACTACTTACTGATGAGATAAAAAAAAAAAAGAGAAAAAGGCGTAATGATGTTTCCATAAATGATGTCTTCAAATTAAAAACACACATAGATACATCTGGAAACATTTGGACAACTATCAGATTGTCATAATTACTAACACTTCTTTTACTTTTCTTTTCAAATCCTCACCAATCTGAACTACTGGATAATAAACCACAATGCTATGATATATACAAACAACAATCTGAGTCTCAAGTTGCACACATACCCACATCTGGACAGGTTGGTGAAAATGAACCTCAGCAAGGTATTCCATCTCTGGGTCTATTCTAATCCACAGCAATGGCGAATCCATGCTGCAAATTGATAAAATATCTGTCAGTAAGAAATGCTCTATCCTAGTGTCAGCAATCCGGTAATATATACATATAACTGTAATGGCCTTATGGAAAATGCATGCACTAAAAACCAGAGCATATTAAACACAAAGTTAAAGCACATCAAAATAGAATCTATGTGCAGTGCGTACATTATAAATAAATGCAATCCATAAATTAATTGTTAATGAAAGAATAGGTGTCAGACCCAGCACGAGGGGCATCCTGATTAGGAAGATCAGCATTGTCATCAGAACCATCAGCCTTTGCACCTTTCTTGGGCTTTGGGTTACGCTTCGCAGATAGCTTGGAGTGGCACTGCAATTCAACCAGTTGCCAGGTCTCTCCAGCCAATGGGAGAACAGGATGGTCATACACACCATCCAACTCGTGTAAACGAATACTCATCATTCCAGGCCAACCACCATCACCTCCTTCTTTACCACTCATGATGCTTTCGCTTCCAGAGTTATTATCAGTTGACATAAGGCCACTGCTTACTGCAGTGCAATCCCTCTGTACGGCTAATTCAACCATGTTTCTCCTTTTGCTGTAGGAAACACCCATCCTAAATACAAGACTCGAGTACTTCAGTAATTTGTGCAGCTGATATATATGGGAAGAAATGTGTTAATTTTTTGTACCTCATCAACGGACAGCCGCAGGATTCAATCCACCGTGGGAAAAACTCTTTTAGAAAAGGACGCTCAAGATTGCCGACTCTGTTCACAAGGTGCCTGAACTGTAATAAGTAGCAAAACAATAAGCCCAACAAAGAGAGGGAATAAAATGCACTGTTAATAAATATCAATGATCCAAAAAATCTATCGAAATCTGCATGACAAATCCCATGTGAATCTTAAGAGGTGAGTCTGGTCTTTTGAAACCTTACATTCTTTGTTTCCAATGCAACAAAGTCCATAGAAATTTTTTTGACCCAGATTGATGTTTGTTTACATTGTTTACAATTTGAATATCTGTTGTTTAGAGAAATATGAATTTTGCTATAGTGAGACGTGAAAATTTTCAAATGGACACATATTTCATTCAAAATCAATGTAGTAATGGACCAGAGACTGGTAAGCTCAACCCTTAGCCCCCAAAATGAGCTTCAAACAACTAGATCAGACAATTTGATATACTTCACAGGAGATGCATGCAAGTAAAAGATTGTACAATTTACAATTATTCTTGCAAAATAAGAGATGAAAGCCTTTTGTCCCAAACAAGTTGGGGTAGGCTAGAAACGAAGCCCATATTCGATTTCATTTTCATAAGTTCGGCTTAATTTTTACGTTGGCTTGCCAAGCCTATCACAACCCTCCTTTCCTGACTTGGGTCCGGCTATGTAAAACATAGGTGGAGTTTAGTTCTTGCAAAATAAGAGATGAAAAATTAATAAAGAATACGAATGCACCCAAAGAAACTTTTCTGTATCTTGAGCTTATACAAAACAATTTTCAAACATAACGATTTGATTGCTTTCTGATGTGCATGCATCACTCGTGACCTGAGAATGAACCAAGGCCAACCTGCCAGACTGAAGGTCAATCTGACCAGCGAACTTGTTGGGGGGCAACACATACAAGTCGATAAAAAACGTAATAGAAGATTAACTGACCTCTCTGGTACTGAGTTTTTTAGACCGAGATGCACCAGGTTCCCTCCCAACAATTGTCTGAAGGATCTGAGGAAAGAAAAAACAAATGAAGAACGAAAATTATGACTGTGCAAATATCTAAAGCTCCAATATCTCCAATGAAGAGAAGAAAAAAAATGAACTTGTGGGATAGCAGTGTAGTAACCAACTACCTTTTGAAAAGAATCAGGACCCATCTGCTTTTCCAACATCTGAAGAACTGCAACCTGTAATGAAGAAGGCTAAATAAGAGAATGGCTACACTTCCGTAAAAGCAAAAATTAACAACAAAAATGACAGAACATACAGCCTTCCATGAACGAATTTTCCCATACAATCCGATGGCTTGAGTTCCATATAAATCAGTGGAAGCAGCAGTAGAGCACAATGCTGTAACACCACTGACATCAAGCTTACAAACCGCACAGTTGGCCTAATAATGTAGGAAATAAGGAGGGAAGTAAATAAATCAATTAGATATTGGAAGCAGTTAAAAAAAAGGAAGATTAAAAATATAGAAAAATAACTTGCAGGAATATGACAAACCTTGAAGCGCTGAAAGCGTGCTTCATTGATTCCTAGAAACCGCTTAATGTAGTTATCAGTCAGGAAACCAGCCAACCCATCCAGTAACCATTCTGCATACAAATTAACACAAGTTACAATCTACAATATGCATTTCCAACATAAAAAGAAGTGAATTAGCTACTGTACCATCAACTGGATCCTCGGCAGTGATATATACTCCAAACCATTGTTTTGCAAGAGCATGTGCAATTTTTATTCGAGTATCAATTGCCTGATCAGAGGAAAGATGATGCATAAGCACATAACAAAGGAAAGACACAACAATAACAACACTAGGCCCACAGCCCTTCCCGCTCGTCCTAGCCCACCATACCCAGCTCTCGGCATGCGCAGCCCTGGGGTTGGTGGGCAGAGCGTGGACTTAGGGACGGCCCTGTCACATTCTATATAATATGTACAAGTATGTACATGTGCGTATTATGTATAGTACATAATGTATATAATATATATAATTAAATATATTACATATAAATATAGTATGTCTATGCACATGAAGTCTACTATTCCATATGTGTGTCAGTGAGAGCATGCGCGCGTGCATGCATGCAGGAGGTCGGGCAGGCGCAGACACAGGAAAGCATACTATGTCTATGCAGGTGAAGTCTACTATTCCATATGTGCATCAGTGAGAGCATGCGCGCGTGCATGCATGCAGGAGGTCGTGCGGGCACGGACACAGGCACGCGTATGCATGCCTGTGTGTGTTACAAGAGTAGAATAGAGGAATTGGAGAGAATTGTGATGGAATTGATGAAAAGTGAAAAGGTCGAATTGGATGGAATCTTTATGGTCAAACCCCACCCTTAAAAAGGCCCTTCCTATTCCAAGAGAGGACAATTTTCAATTCCAAATAAAAGGTGGAATACGAATAGACCCATTTTACACTCTTTCACTCCATCCGCTTCCACACTTCTCAATCAAACACAATTGCAATAATGCAGATAAAAATCTGATTCCAAATTCCCTTTCCTTTATTCCACTGTATAGCTGAGAGGGCCAATTAATAAAATTAAAGAAATAGTTTGGTTCAAAATTTTATTTTAAATAACTTAAGACTATGTACCTTTTTTATACAAATTGTTTTGAGGGTGGGCAGGCAATCAATTTTTAGGCTTGAGAGCAAGGCAACACGGGGCTGTGGTTTGTGATGGAATAGTAGCCGAACATGAAGAAGACGGGATGAATTGTGATGGAATTGTAAAAGTACAAAAGTGGAATTGGATGGAAGTTTATGGTCAAACCCCTTGGTTTTATGCAAAAAGGTCCCTCTATTCCAAGAGAAGCCAATTCCCGATTCCAAATAAAAAGTGGAATAGGGAATGGACAATTTCATACTCTTTCACTCTTCCATTTCCACTAATATATTTTTCCTTCTCAACTGAACACGGTTGAAATAATGTGCATATAAGTAGCAATTCCAAATTTTACTTTTTCTTTATTCCATTGCATTGCCGAACAGGCCCATTACAATTTAAGAAATAGCTTAGTTCAAAATTTTATTTAAAAAATTTAACTCGACATTACTTTTTTTGTTACAAATTGTTTCGATGGTGGGCCTTCGGATTTTAGGCCCTGAGGGCAAGGCAAGATAGGACTGTTCGAATTCTAAGAACAAGGCTACTACAGTCAATGTCCTATCCTGCCCAGCCATTGACATCACTAGATAACAGCCCCAGCTGCTTGAGTGAGACCAAAAATCTAAACAGTATTTACTGATGGACATGAACTGGCCTGATACAATCAAACAGTAGCCCAAAATGTTATCAAAGACAAGTATCAGAGGAGTAAAATATACATCATATATAGGTATATATATGCTAGCACCAAATCTTTTCTAAGGTCCTCCAAAAAAACCAGTACGGTATATAGCAATTTTGGTAACAAACCTGGTCTAGAACTGCTCCATCGTACAATAAATCAGAGCTGAAAAGGCACATCGACGCCCCCAAACTAGTAGATGATACTAAAACTTCAGAAGGTAAAAATATCTGCTTGGATGAACCAAAGGGAAATAATCCACCAAGGTACTCCTCATAATGGCTGCAATGTAATAACAAAAAAAGGCAAACAAATTAGCAGAGACTAATGCCAGATATGCTTTCGAGTATGATGTTGGCTTGTGAATACCTATATACAGAGTGAAAGAAGCCCATGGTGTGTTCAAGCTTTGGTAAATTAGGAGCCAAACACATGTGTGATACAACAGTATTCTGGTCATCTGGAAGAACTTCGAGCGGACCCACAACTAAGGATATATGATGAGCACTGACAGGGGAAGTCAATTCATACACAAACGTCTTCCTTGGAGGGTCATCCTTGGTTAAGACCTAGATAAAAATATTTGACCAATGAATTTTTGTACATTTGAACTTAAAGAAGAGAACTTTGCCTATGTAGTGTATGTGTAGTGTATTTACATAGCATGCACCAAACAAGGAGAAAGGAGGGCTGTAGGCTTGGCGGGCCAACATGGAAATTCAGCCATTCTCATAGAACTAGAAAAAGGAGGGTTGTAGGCTTTGTTGTTGTTGTTGAACTTAAAAGGATAAAGAGCAAATGGCCTAATAGCTCAAGTGTTAGCTAACTAGAATAACTTCAATGAGGTCATGAGTTCAAACATCCATGAGCACAAAATTTTGAATCCCCATGACATTTGAAAAGTATAAATGTTGGGTAAAACGGGACCCTAAACCCTATATCAAAAACAAAACAGAAAAGGATAAAGAAATAGTATCACAACAAGTGCCACAGGTCACAACAGCACAGAAGATAACTAAGCCTCAAAATATTAATGAATACCATATATATTATTGGTTAGATTATAGAAAACACCGCATGTATTGTTTCAATATAGCTGGTCCCAAGTTCGAGAAAGGAGGGTTGTGATAGGCTTGGTGAGCCAACGTAAAAACAATTTAGCCACTCTCATAGAAATGAAACCCAACAAATTTTCGTTGGGGCGTAACCTCTTGCGAAGTGCCATATCGAAACCCGAGTATGGTGTTAAATCTGTAAGGGCCCGATCGTCACTTCCTTAGTGACGCGCTACATCAACATCCGGATGTAGTGACAAATGAGTAAGGGTCATAGCACTTTACTCGACGACTGCGAGGGTTAAGGAAGCTAGCCGAGGATAATAGGATTCGTCTGGATAGTTAAAATGTAGGATCATTAACGAGTAAGCTACGAGAGTTAATTGATACTGCAATTAGGAGTCGTGTAAATATCCTATGCGTTGAAGAGACTAAATGGACGGGCCAGAAGGCTAAGGAGGTGGAAATACTAATTTTAAGTTATGAAATACAGGAACAGAACGAAGCAAGAATGAAGTAGGCATTTTAATTGACCAGAGCCTCAAGAACAGAGTTCTCAAAGTTAGGAGACAAGGAGATCCGACTTATCCTAGTCAAGTTGATTGTTGACGAATTAGTTTGAAACATCGTTAGTGTGTATGCTCCACAAATAGGTTTGTACGAGAAAAATAGGTTTGTACGAGAACGTCAAGAAGCAATTCTGGAAAAATCTATAAGAGATGCTTAGAGGTGTGCCTAGCGACGAGAAACTTTTTATAAGAGGAGACTTCAACGATCATTATTGGTACAACAAGTAAGAGGTTTGAAAGTGCACGAGAGATTTGGATATGATAATAGGAACCAAAAAGAAGAACATCTTGAACTTCGCTATAACATATGACCTCATGATAGCTAACACATTATTTAGAAAGAGACGATCCCATTTAGTTACCTTCAGCAGTGGTCAACACTCGATCCATATCAATTTTGTTCTTACTATGAGAACACAAATGAGCTTGCGTACATTGTACGGTTACTCGGAGAGTGTGTCGTCCAACAACACAAGCTTGTGGTCTCGGATTTTCACTTACGAATACGCGCTCGACGGGACAAAGGCGTCCAAATATCGAGGACGAGATGGTGAAAACTCAAAGGAGATGCCCAACAGGTCTTTAAGGACCGAATGATCAAAGAAGGAACCTTTAACGAAGATGATTACGACGCTAATAACATGTGAAAGAAGATGACAACTCGCATTCGAAAGGTAGCTACTATGGGAAATAGACGCGAACCTAAAGACACTTGGTGGTGAAACGAGAACATGCAAAAAACTATCAAGAAGAAGAAAAATTGCTACCAGTATTTGCATCGTGACAAGAGTGAAGAAAGTTGCGAGTGAAACAAGAGGTCGAGCTTATGAGAATCTATATCATAAGTTAGGTATGAAGAGAGGCGAAAAAACATCTACAAGATTGTCAAACTCCGCGAGAGAAATACGAGAGATTTCAGCCAAATCAAATGCACCAAGGATGAGACAAGCAGACTTTTGATGAAAGACGACGAGATCAAGAACAAATGGAGAGATGTATAAGGGTGGAGTGGAGGAGAAGTATATTAGTACATATCTTCAAGAATAAAGGAGATATTCAAAGTTGTATTAATTATAGAAGAATCAAGCTTATAAGCCATACAATAAAGATTTGGAAGAGAGTGATTGAGCATCGTTTAAGAAAGATGACAAGCACTACGAAAAAATCAATCTAATTTTATGCCCGGACGATCGACTATAGAGGCGAATTTCTTGACAAGACAACTGATGGAGAGATATAGAGAGCAGAAGAACGTTTTACATATTATATTCATTGACTTGGAGAAAACAGACAAAATACAGAGGAAGGTCATGTGATGGGTACTTTAAAAGAAGGAAGTCCCAACAAAGTACGTTAACCTTATCAAGGACATGTATGACACAACTAGTGTTAGAACATGTGACGACGAAACTCGTGATTTTCTCAGATAGGATTACATCAGGGTCAGCCTTGAGCCCTAACATTTTTATCTTATTGATCGATGAAATCGTAAAAGATATACAAGACGATATTCCTTATTGCATTCTCTTTGCAGACGATGTGGTCCTAATTGCCGAAAGTAAGGGAGGGGTGAGTAGAAAATTATAATTGTGGAGGAAGCATTTAGAATCAAAAGATTTTACACTCAGTAGGACTAAGAGCGAGTATATGAAGTGCGAGTTTAATGACGTTCGATCAAAAGATGGAGATATTAGTTTAAATGGACTAAGTGGCTAGAAAAAACACATTTCGATATTTAGAATCGATGCTACAGATGATGGCAAGATTAATGATGTTAGCCGTAAAATAAGAGCAGGTTGAATAAAATGACGACAAGCATCCAATGCGACAAGGTCCCACAAGGTTGATCAAACCTGCAATGTGTATGGTGCGGATTGTTGGGCTACTAAAAGGCAACACATACAAAAGATGAGCGTGATAGAGATGTGTATGTTACGGTGGATATGTGAGCATACAAGAAGGGATTGCATTAGAAATGACGATATACGTGACAAGGTCGAGGTTGCAGGGATTGAAGAAAAACTTGTTCAACATTGTTTGCGATGGTATGGGAATATCTAGCGGAGGGCTTCTGATGCACCCGTACGTAGTGGAGTTTTAAGTCGCGTTGGAGATGGGGGTCAACCGAAATTGACATGGAATGAAACTGTAAAAAAAGACTTAAAGGCATAGAATGCCTCCAAAGAGTTGCCGCTAGATATGAGTGCATAGAAATCAGCGACCCACGTACCAGAATCGTGAAAAGGCAAATTTTAAAAGTAGTGTTATAGTTATACGATTTTAGCAGGGATCAACGACGTAGAGTGTTAGTCTAACTTGTGATTGGTAGAATAGTATACTATTATTATTATTATTATTATTATCATCATCATTATCATTTCTAGAGTTCCATTTTTACTAGTGTTTTACTATTTATTATATTATTACTATTTATATGATTTTTCGTTTGAGAATGGGTTTCATTTCTAGCCTACCCCAATTTATTTGGGAATAACGGCCTTGTTGTTGTTGTTGTGGTGGTGTTAGATTATAGAACATTGTTCTCAAATTAATAAATGAAGAATCCAACATTTGCAATTTCAATCAAGACAGATAAAATAGAGTGCCATTGAATACCTGATAGAGCAAGTTACCGTTGCTTACAGCCAAAAAGTCAGCTCTCACAGTGAACTCCAATTCAAAGCTAGGCATTCAGGAACGAAAAAAATGACCACATAAGACCTCAAATTACTCAAAAGAATGTGTTCCTCTATAAAAAGGAAGCAAGTATAGCACTTACGTGCAACATTGATTGAGAGAATCCATGCAAGGGAACCAACAACAAGCCCTCCGAATTTGATTATTTGTATGGGCTAAATTTTCTGTAAAATGGATTCCTGTCTCAGACCCCTCCTCTAAAGAAAAATCAATATGCACCAACTTCACATTCTGTACCTATACTCAAAACCAACATAAAGAAAAAATAAGTTAACACAAAAACTAGATCTGCATGTTAAACATACAACAGAAGGTTATGCAATTTACACCCAGCATATCCTAGTATTTGTGGTTGTCCTACAAATAAATAAAAAATAAAAAAGGCGTATTCCTAGCATTAGCATCCAAGCATGTTAAGATGTTCACAAATAAATCAAATTGTTGGGAATATTTCAAGCTACCGTTTAATTCATCAAGATTGATGCAGATTTCTTTGCAAGGTTAAGATAGAAAATAACTTTTTGAGTCGATCTTGATGAATTGAATGGTCTGGATTGAATTGATGGAGTACCCAATGTACCCAGTGAATGGTGTACCTAAGTTTTTGCCTTTTTATTTATAAAAAGATCACTACTACTTAAATAGTACATATAACCACCGAGCAGGATATAACTTCACATTATATGGCTTAATACCTTAGACCTGAATTCATCTAAACTAGGGGGGAATTGTTCCATGCTGAATGGTATGAACCTTTTCCATGAAAATAAAACTACCGGCCGTGCTATTTGAAAATATCTCAATTTAGGCATAACAAGAAAATATGATATTACAGGGTCTCAGGGGCGGATCCAATCCAAGATTTTTTCCAAGGTGATTCAAAATTTAGAATTTTTTCCAAAATGGTTCAAAATGATGCATATTTTAAGAAAAAAAATCAAATTATAAGCATATTTTTCAGAATTTTTTTTTCAATTGTATGTTAAATTTTGGTGACCCACCCTGACTCTTAGTGGCTCCGCCAATGCAGGGTCTTATCTGAATCTGTATTGCAAAAAATAATTTAAGAGGGAAATTTACCTTCTCTTCCAAATGTCCATTACAGCCTTCAGCTGTTTTCTCATCAGAATTATTGGGAATTACAGTTGCACCATGTTCTGTGTTTTCTTCAACCTTCTCATTAGGTAACAAAGGTTCACAGTTGGGGCACTCGATAACAAGGTTCGGCAATGCTTCTTTGGCAAGAGTGGAGATGTAATGTGAGGAAGCAGCATCAGCAGCTGAGTTTGAGCATTGGACAGAAGACCATCTCCTTTCATCTTCGCTACTGTCTTCAAAATGAGGAGAGTACTTAAATTTAGACTGCTCACCATCTACTGTGATGCTACCAATGCTCAGGTTGCCAGCATTCAATGCTATTTCATTATTGCCTTCTCTCAGCAGGACTTTCAGTTCAGTATACCTTAAAGAGGGAAAGAACAAAGTAAAATTAGTAAGCACTGTTACTAGTAGCAAAATCACGAAATTATGAGACCTGCATCTTTCACTGCCAAAAAAGTTCCTCATTACAAGATCAAATCAAGCCTACATCAGTCAATTCAAACACCATCAGGACCAAATTGGGTAATATAACTAGTAGAAACAAGCTCGATGGTGCCAGGTACCAACAACACTTGTAACCCTAAAAATCTCCAAAGAAATTCCCAAGCCATCTCACCCGAAAATCCTCTTGCTCTCCACATAGATCGAGAGGCACAGTTTCTGGTGAAGAAGTACGCATCCTGGGGTCTCCGGTTTCTGCTCCTCGCCCTTCTGCCTTCGCGCTTTCGCCATTAGTAGGCTCTAATAGGGTTTCCAAAGACCGTGGAATCAACTACGCGACAGAGACGCTAGTCTCTAGCAACCTCGCCACCTCAAAGCCTCTCTCGGGCAGGCGATCCGTTGGAATCATACAAGATTTGAGAGTGAAATTGAGTGAGCGGGGAAGGATTTATTTATAGATGCTTGAAGGGGGAGGGATCGTTCGTCGGGGCTCGCGTAGAGACGAGACAACCGCACGAACCACACCAGATCTTTTCCGTTCCGGCTGATGGAAGATCGGTGTTGATTATGGGCTAGTAATAGTTGGGCTTTTCATGAAATATGGCCCATTGATGAAGTTTTAGATTAATGGGTACTAAAACCCATTTCTTAGGTGCAGTTGTACTTAGATATGAGATTATGAGCTGGTAGTGTGCTTTAACGGGTAAATTTCACCGTTTCAGGCTGTTTGTTCCTCGAAACAAAGAGCATCTACATTGGTAATTGCTTAACAATTGCTTATGCTTATGTGTCAATTGTTTTGTAAATGTTGGATTGTATGGCTATTACTTATTGAGCAATTACGAAAAAGAACTGCTTATTTAATAATTATGGCTATTTTTTTTTAAGATGAGTTGGTCAAATGTTTAATTCTTATTGATCAAGTATTTAATTCTCAATTGTTTGCTTGATTGTACCAATGTATAAATGGATTGCTTAATTTCTAAAATTTCTATAATTATTATTTAGAAATTAATTTCAATTGCTCTATTAGAGATGCTCTAAGTTTTGCTTCAAAAACGTGGTCCTACATTGGGAATTTCGATCCGGATCCCACGCCACGCAGCACATGCAGCATTGATGATCTCGAGTTCTCGATTGTTCGGATGTATAATGTATCAATATCTCTACTAAAATTTATAAAATCCAACTTCCTTACAATTTATTATCGATTTTTTTAATATTAAAAATTAAATAAATAAACTATAAATATAAAAAAATTGCCCCGAAAGATCGAACAATAGAAAAAACTGGTGTTGTCCAACAATAAAAAAGGCCAGTGTTGTGTTGTAAACACCTTCCATTAAAACCAACTTTTTTCTTTTTCCCGTTTGCTTTTGATGCAAACTTCTCATGTCGATGAATTTCTAATTGATAAAAATATTAATATTTAATTCATGAGATACAGAGATATAAAAATATTAATATTTAATTCATGAGATACAGAGATATCTTATAATTTGGTAATTTTTTAACAATTTCGATTATGCTCGTCGAAATAGTAATTAGTATTTTTATCGTCGCAAGTCATCGAACTTCAGATATTCGAGTCTACTTCCATCGCGTCTAGTCTAATTTGCAATCGCAGAAATGAGCGATTCAAAATTGATTCTGACGCACACTCATAATAAAAATTTACTAATTAAGACATATGTTGAAGATGGGGCAAAATTTGAGATGCACATTTTTTCGATCGCAAATCAGACTCGATGCGATGGAAGTAGAATTGAATATCTATAGTTTTATGGCTTGCGATGTTAAAAAAACTAATTATAGTCCCGACGAGCATAACCAAAGTTGCTACACAAAATATTAAGTATGATTAGCATTTTTTGGTAATTTTTTGTAGCAACTTCGGCTACACTTGTCGAATCTGATTTTTGATCGGAAAATTTTGCATCTCAAATTTGGCTTCATCTTCAACTAATATCTTAATTAGTAATTTGTTATCATGAGTTTGCGTCGAAATCAATTTGGAAATGCTTGTTTAGTGACAAATCGAAATCGACGCGATAAAAGTAGACTCGAATATCGAAAGTTCGATGGTGTGCGACAATAAAACGAAAGTAATTACTATTTCGACGAGCGTAACCGAAGTTGTTACAAAATAGTATACACACCATTTATGTACAAAATAGACTTGAAACAGTGCAAAAAAAACTTGAAACGTCTAGTCTGAACATCTTTCTTATTTAGTCTGAATATCTTTTTTATTAATCTGTGTCTCATTTTTGTGCAAAACTAACTTGAAGCAGTGCAAAAAACAGATCTGAAATAACTAGTATGAACACTTGTTTTATTTAGTCTGAACACTTGTTGTATTTAGTCTGAATACATGTTGTATTTAGTTTGAACTAGTATGATCATATCTTAGTTAGTATGAGCACAAAATAACATTTAATTTAATTTATATGCTATCTAAATTTCCAAATTGTTAATGAAACGTAACATATTAGCATAACATTAGCAACTTTGTGAGTCTTGCCAAAATTAAAAGTTGAAATTATTTTTCGCCAATAAATTATTGCCTCTGATAACTATCTCAGCCGAAATAGCTAATATTAAGAATTAAAATTTTTAAAAAATTGAAATTCGAAAATACTTTGAACATAGCTAAAATTCTCTCTCCGTATCTTGTTTATGCCAAAATAAAAATAAAAAATCTGGGAGCACGTCGGGGCCGGGACACGCAACTGATATTTGTGTATTGTGTTCCAACAAGTATTTTAGAAAATTGAATACACTAAGACGATCGGTGATCCGAATTTGGTGTCGCGCGCTACAGTTTCGTACGGATCGGACGTTCATAAATTAATACGCTGTAAGTAACGAACGGCTGTGATTTGATTCAGAGGGTTTGTATTTTTAAAGTTTATTTGCACGAATCTCAACGCAATTAAATGATTCAGATCCTATGTGCGTCATGTGTCGTGCGGCACAAAATCTGAACTCGACCATCGGAGGGTGTACGTCATTCTACTAGTCATTATGTGATCTATTATTTTTGGTAAAATTTAGCGTTCGTATTTCTATATATAAAGATATTAATAATTCAATAAAACATAATTTACTTACATATTTAAGAATATAATATTTACTAATTTTATTTAAAATAATAAAAAAACAAACTAAATGTTGAATTCATAATTGAATGACCCATGAAATTTACATCGGACCATATCTACGAAAAAAATTCATTATTTGTTAATAGAAGAATAATATAGAAAAAAGAAATAAATCAGACGATTAGAGGAAAATCGGGTGATTAATCGAAAAAAATCTGCCGAATGTGTTTCCAACTAAAAATATCCACCGCATGGCTACTAGTCGGCCAAAACAACCATTTTTTAAATCACCAGTTCCAACCTTTTCCTTTCAAATTATTTGTAGTATATAATTAAAAAAATCAAAGTAAAGTTATGATGTTTTTAGAAGCATCAAGGCCTCTCATGCTCTTAATTCAAAATAGCATTAAATATTTTTAAATTTAATTATAATGGTCAATAATTTTGTTATATCAAAATCTTATAAGGAATGAAAATTTTCTATTTTTAAAGTTTTTAAGTATCTGTTTAGAATTTTTGTTAATATATTTTTATGTATAAACATTGATTATTTTATTATTATTTTGAAGGCACTTTCAAAATTTTAAAACAAATACTTAAAATCTAAAATAAATTTTCTATTTTTAGAATTTTTGGTAACCTAGTTTTACAAATAAACATTAATTAATTTATTGTCATTTCCATCTGTAGAAAATCTGTGGAATTCTTTTACTGTGCTAAAAAAAAAAGCAATTTCAAAAATGGGGTGCATTATTTGCTGCTAGCATATGGGTAATTTGGGTTGAAAGAAATAATAAAATCTTCCAATCAAAACAAATGAAAAGTTCATACACACTATATAAAATAATATGTAACCTGCACAATTTTTGGACAGGAGGTCCTACACAGAATATAATGTTTAACAGGGGGGTATCACTGCAAAGAGAATGTATCACAGAAATTCAGGACATAGAAGATAGGAGTGAAGAGGGACATCAAGAGACTGCTTCCACGGATGAAGATTTGCTGGAGTAAAAGGATTTTGGGTGGGCTTTGGAATAATGAGATTTCTGATGGTGTTTTCGTTTTTATTTTTGGTTTTTGAGATTCGTTAATAAGATGGAGATAAGAGATGGTTGATTGTTGCCAAAGGGGAGGTAGTGAAGTAGAAGTCTTAAAGGAATAAAATGATAGAAGAAGGTGGATAAACTACAAAATTGGTATCGAATAATGGTACCAAAGTCAGTAGTGTCAGTTATTTTTGTAAATAATCTCAGCAGGCATAGATATATGTCTTATATATCTTTGAAACATGTTGAAAGACAAGTTTTTGTATCATTGCTTTCTTTAATGGAAGATAGGCTCCCTAGCTTGGGGTAGCTATTCATAAAAAAAAAAATTATTGTCATTTCGAATGTACTTTCAAAAATATAAAATAAATACTTAAAAAATTCTAAAAATAGAAAGTATCTTTGTTATATTCTAAATTATAAAACAAATACTTAAAAAATGATTATTATCTGAACCTAGGTCTGCCTGAGAGGCGTTCGTACCTAGCTCAAGATAAAGGCGGGTCTCGACATTTGCCTCTCAGAGTAGAACTGTGGTGAGGAGGACACGAGAACAGTTCTGAGGAGTCGACAAATCGAAATCAGACGTAGAGATCCAGGCAACATCGGGGATGATGCTGGTTTTACACTGTCAGTGATGATGCTATTCAAGGGTTATCGGGGATGATGCTGGTATTACACTGTCAGTGATGATGCTGGTATTACACTATCCAAGGGTAATCAGATCAAGCAATATCGGAGATGTTGCTGGTATTACACTATAAATGATGAGGCTGGTACATGTAATGGGGAGGACAGTGATTACTGGCACAGATACTGTTAGGGAGGGTTTTACTCAAGTAATCATGCTAGCTTGTCAGAAGTACCAGATTGGTTGATCAAGGTAGATTGCCAGCAGATTGGACTGAGTATAACTGAACAGGCCATCGTATTGACTCCGGGTTCCTAGTTTGATCGAAGAGATGAATATTCGTGCCTTGCTAACGATAAAGGCAAGGCATCGACGGTGGTCTCAGGACTCTTAGATCAAAGTGAGAAGAGGGAGAGCATGTGATAGTAGTTCGGTTAGATATAATCTCGAAATCTGGTATTGTCAGGAGAGAGGCCAATTCTGGCGAGGCTAAAAGCCAGATTGATAACAGTATGATGATATGAACCAGCATACTGCTACAAGGGCATAAGGGATATGAATCAGCAACGGGAATGACATGAATCATCAGGCTTAGGATCTGATCAGACATTCTAACGTTGATACAAAGGCATAAGGCGATGAGATGCAAGATTGTACATGGAAGGAATTAAGGCTTAGGGATGATCAAGTAATAGAGATGCAAAAAAGGATTTTGGGGATAAATGCAGCAGAGCATTGGGGTATTGACTAGGAACAAGGGGATTCTTCTGTTCTTCTATGTTTTTTGAAATTTTAGTTAGAGATTGTTATGTTGATAAGGGAATCTTAAAGTTTGTTTTCGGGGTTTGCTCTATAGATATAGAATCGAGTAGGATTTAGATATAAAAATGTAAGGGTTGTTATCATTTTGTACTTCTTTTTTCTATGAAAATGAAAGTTGCAGATGCTTCCTGCTTATTTCCAAAAGAAAATTCATCTATTAAAAAATAGACGAGTTGAATTGGACTACATGTGAGTTAACTAAAGAATTTTTCTTAACATGGTTCAACCTGATTAAATTTAAATTTTGTCAAAAAAATTTGTTAACTCATCCGTGTGCACTCTAGTATCTGGTGTTTTTTCTCCCTCTCCTTTTTTTTTTTCTAATTTATGACATTATCTACCTCTTTATCCTCTTCCAAATCTATATTTTCAGAAATAGTTGATTTTACTTGATCCATGTATAAGCCAGCTATTGAATTCAATACTGATGCAGCGATTTTTCTTCAATCGAAAGTCAAAATTCTGACAGAAGATGAAAAGAGAGATGGAATATGTATAAAAATAAATATTAATTAGTCTTGACAGAAAAAAATGAAGAAAGAGAAAAAAGCTGCTGATAAAGAATCTGGAATCCGTATCCTTCGAAATAATGCGGGGTCACGAAATGGTCAGCGGGCAGCACTGTTACGTTGTAAATTTGTTGGTACTGTAGCAAAAACATTGTGCAGACAACACTCGACGCTGTAGCAGCGATGAGAATGCAGGAGGGCCCCACTGCTGCTGACTATTCCAGAGGATGTGAATTCAAGAACCTGACCGTTGCGTGCCTTTTATGTGAGTTCAGAGAATGGCACTTCCATATTCTTGCTTCAACTAATGAATGGTGAGAAACGGATAATAATACGATGCTGAAATTTTAGCTGCAATCTGATTTCTATTTGGCGCTTTTCTTGTTATACTTTTGTTTTTCTACTCGTTGAATTTGCTGCGGAGATTTGGAACTGTTGGATTTGTGGAAGAATGCTGGTTTTGCTCATTGGGATTTTTTGGTATTTAGAAAACAAAAATAGAAGAATAAAATAGTTGAAACAATGTCTCTGTTAGTTTCTGCCGCAGGAAATCAAATATTTTCTTTTTGAGGAAATCAAATAATTACTCTCAGGCTCTTAGCTTCTCAGTCAGGGCGGATTCAAAATTCTCGTCAGGAGTTCGAAAAGATGGTTATTTTTTAAAAAAATTATCTTATATGGTTATTTGTATAGAAAAGTTTATTTCGATGATCATTTGTACAAAACAATTTCAAATATTTGGTCATTACTGAAAAAATGTAATATATATGGTAATTTTTGAAAATTTTTGAAGGAGATGCTGATTCTGAGCTATCATATTTCCGAAAGCATCGTCCACGATGAATTTTGCTTGCATTGTCGCAATAAATGTAAATAAATAGAATAATAATTTAAGGAGATGCTGATTCTGAGTTCAGAAACTAATTTCTAATACGTAGTACTTCAGCTTATCTCTAAAAATTTGAAGAGAATTTTCATTAATAACAATCTGGTTAACATGGGAGCGAATACATTGACAATCCATCAACAAACAAAGCATATAAATGGTAAAAGTAAAACTATGATATATGTGCAAGCACCGAACTTCGGAGCTTATGATCATATATCTTGAATTTCAAAATGCAAACGTCTGATTCTAACCATTGAAAATGTTGTTCGTACTAAAATCTACTAAGGGACTAATAATTTTTGTTTTTCGATTTTTTTTACTATATTATCGGATAAATGAAAAATGTATTGATCTAATGATTACAAACCTCTCGAACTTAAAATCATTTTATGTCAATAGTAATTTTTTTATTCCCTAAGTAGATTTTAGTATTAACAATATTTTCCACTGTTCGAATAAATTTGCATTTTAAAATTCGAGATATGTAGTTGTAAGTATCGTACTTCGTGCTTGCACAAGAATCATAATCCCACTCAGATTCAAGGGCAGATCTAAGAAGGGCTAGGAGGGTCGCCGACCTCTGTAATTTTTTCTTTTTGCAAAATAACTTGTATATTTATACTATTTATCATTTTTTTGTAAAATAACCATGTATATTTAAAAATGTGCCTTATTTTGCTTTTTTTTTAAATTATAGATCTTTGTGTACTCATATGATAAATTATATAGAAAAAGCAAAAGATTGACGGGGCAGAGAGCATTTTCATGAATTAAAACAGACCACTCAGGGTTAGAGGTGGCAGAACCCATCCCGACCGAAATCCGACCCGATCTGATATTTTGATATAGTCAAACTACCCAAACTCGACCTGACTTGACCCGAGATGATCCGTAATGCGAAACGAAGCGACACATGAGCGACCTAAGCCCGGCCCGACTCGACTCAAGACGACCCGTAACTCGAGATGGAGCGACACATAGAGACTTACACCCGACCCGATCCAACCCGACTTGACCTGATACAACTTGTAAATTGATCTAATCCTATCTTGCCCACATCATAATCTAATTTTACTAACAAATTAACATCAGAGAAAGTCAAGATTTACTAACAAAATTCAATAACGTGACCCTATCTTGTCTGATTGAACTTAAAATTCAAAATAATACTTGAAAGTTGTCGGTGCAACCCGACTTGGTTTCGCCCAATCCGACCCAAGACCCGAAAGTTGTCGATGCAACCCGACCTGAAACCCGACTCGGTCTCGCTCGACCCGACCCGTCATCCAAATAAGACCGACGCTACTCGGCCCAAAATCTGACTTGACCTCGCCCGACCTGACCCATGACCCGAAAGTTGTCAACACATGACGATCTGAAACCCGACCCGACTCCAACCCGACTATTGTAGATAGTCAAACTAACCAGACTAGACTTGAACCCGCCCGACCGACCCGACTTGCCACCTCTACTCAGGGTCAATTTAAGATTGTTTGGAATTGGAGGTGGACAGGTGGTTTCAATTAAATCGGAAGGCCTATTTTGTCATTTAAGAATTTCAAGATTGCTTCGAGTGGATTTATCGCTGCCCAAAGCACCTCCGTTAGAAGGGACCCACATCCACCAAAAGGTCAGCATGAGGAGGCCCTTCCTGCATTTTCACAGTTCAACAACGAAATTTTTGCTCGCATAGTAAATTGCTATAGCGATGATTAGTCGACCGTACAGACAAAGGCTGCAGGTTGGCTCGGCTGATCCTTCCGAATACCGAGGTACCCTTTCGGATACGCATTCCGTTAGAAGAGAGTTCAGATCTGCTCTCGTGCAATTACCGCATTACAAGATATCAGGATTGTTTGATTAGTTTGAAGATAGCATGGATCTTGAGACCGACCGGACAGTTCTGACCACGTGTTACTACTACATAAAGAGTCTTTAATATCCTCTTTTTATATCTGTTGAGTAAAACAAGGGGTATTAAAAGAGTACAGTGACGCAACCGATATTATGTTAAAAAATTTAATATCGAGTGCTATAAAAAAGGGTATAAAAGAGGCATAGGAGACTATGAAAAAAACATGACAAACTTTTAATATCGAGTGTTATAAAAAAGATATAAAATGCTACATTTAATATCAGATGTTGTAACAAAGGGATATAAAAGACTATCTTTAATATCAGATTTAAAAAAAAGAGGGTATAAAAGGTCTTTACTACAGAGTTCATCACAACAACAGATATAAAAGTATTTTTAATATATGTTCTTTGGTAACAACGAATATAAAAGAGTCAGCAAACACTGACCAATAGCATTGCACGATTTTCTTCCCACGGATCTCTATTTTTCTCAATCTCACCGTTCATTCCATCCATCCAATGCCAGAAAACATCTAAACAAACCAGATTTTCTCATGGATCACTCCCTCATCTTTGCATATATATCCACAGATTTCTCCCTCTAAACTCAATCTTAATACTCCATTTTTATTTATATCTCTCTTCTTTTTCTTTTTTCTTAAAGGTAAGAAAAAGTCGATTAATTATTTTAACTCGGGCGTGGCTTTTTTCTTTTTAGCTAACAAATATTTGTTTAGAAGAGAGAATGAAAATGAATAAAGAAGGATAATTTTGTCTAGATATATTTGTCTGTAAAAATATAATAGATTTATGAATTTTTATTTTAAGTTAATTAATTCAAATGATTGTATGAGTAATTATGAAAGAATTTGAAGAGTTAGAGGAGAAATAATTAATGGAGGCAGCTGCAGCCAGCTGGCTGCAAATTAATTTTTTTTTTAAAACCTTCAATATCGGATGTTAGACAATATGAAATATAAAATGTGATTTTTAATATCGGTTGATATATAACAACAAATATAAAATATGACTTTTATGATCGGATGCTCTGTAACAATAAATATAAAATGTGACTTTTAATATCGAATGTCCTGTAACAATAGATACGAAAGACGCAAATTTTAATATCAATTGCTTCCTATCATGAACAGCTTCCTTATAATACCTCCTAACAAATATAAAAGATCTTTTTTAATCGATATTAAAAATCATTTTTGTAATATTGTGATAGCGCGGTATTGCGCTAGAGCAGATTAACATGATCGTGCAATTTCATTTGGTTCCTGCAATTTTATCTGGTTTGTCTCGATTATATGCTTGGCACCATAATGTTATTAGGTTTAAAACTGTTTGAAACTTGCCCTCTCTTTTTTCTCTTACTTTAAATACCAGCGTTTGTGGATTTAGAAGGAAAGCGACGAGAGAATTAATTATGTTTTCCTGCGACCAGTTCGTATTCTACGCAAAATTAATTGTCGTTAGCAATTTTCAAATGAATTCGAATACATCAACTCACAAACGCATGATAAATTGATAATGTCTAAAAAATATCAGGAACATTTAAAAAACATCTCTTTTACCCAAACAAATGCGCTATTTACACCGAAAATTTTACTTTGCTCACCGAAATTAATTTTTTGGACAATAATAGATAAATAATTTTAAAGGAGAATAATAGATAAATAATTTTGAAGGAGAAATCATAGATAAATAATTAACTCAAATTGATGCAAGCCTAATTATCAGAAAATTTTGAAGGAGAAATCATACGATGTCCTGGTCAATTTGACAATTTCATTTCAACAAATTGAAAAAAAAAATTCAACCCCAAATATGGTTAAATCGTAATATTCTGGAATATTCACATTTATAATTAGACTCTTAAGAATAAAGAAAATAGTAAACCATGTCTATTCAAAGCAAATAATTGTACAATTTAAAAAAAACAATTATATATGGAGGAATGCAAACGCAACTCATGAGAACTTAATTTATTTCGAGTATATTGTTTAGAAGGTACGTAACTATTTATAAAAAATTTCGACGTAAATAGAGATGTAAAAAAAGAAACTGCCTCAATTAATTAATGAGATAGGGATTAATGATAACATAAGAATTAAGAACCCTCGTTCGGTTCCTGCAGGTAGAGAAGAAATGGCTAGGTTAAGGATTCAAATTAAGCGAATAGACAATTCAACAAGTCGACAAGTGACATTTTCGAAGAGAAGAAATGGATTGCTCAAAAAAGCTAGAGAGCTTTCCATATTGTGTGAAGCAGAGGTTGGTATCATCGTCTTCTCAAGCACAGGTCGTCTGTATGAATATGCCAGTTCCAAGTAAGTTAATTAATTTGTTCTTTCTGTATGAAACGATTTGTGTTCATATGCCGAATTCATGTTAGATTAGTTCAATTCGTAGACGTAAAATATGGTACTCATCACCTTAATTAATTCATAGATACCTTACTGAATTTGTCAGCATGAAAGGCGTAACTAATTGATAGATACATAATTGAATTTTTCAACATGAAAGCTATATGGTATGTATTACATGTCTTGTGTTTTTTTGCTCCCATATAATAAAGGGAAAAGCCACCATGCCCCTTGTCTTGCCCCCCACTCTCTACAGCCATGGGCACCATCCACATGGTGAGCCCTACGGTCATAGGTGGAGGGCACTGTGAGGGCAAAGCTCGGAGTTTTATAGCAAAGTCCTACAATAGACTAATATAATGTTAAATTTTCAGGATGAAAGACATAATTGATAGATACGAGAGTTACAAGAAAGAAGAGACTCCAGGATCTAATACATCAAGGGCAAATAAGGTACGTTTCGGAGTTGTGGATTTTTTTTCTTTTTTTTCATCTATTAATGAATGTCTCTTAAGTAGACTCACACATTTATGATCATGAAGGTTTGAACTTATAATCTCATTGAAATATTTCTAATTAGTTATCACTTGATCTACTAAATCATTTGCTTGATCTATAATCAGAAACTCTTTTAGGCATGGAATTAAGCGTGTCGTGTTTAGGTTTTCTACTGTAGGGTACGACACGATACAGAATGTTTACGAGGAGAGGCACGGCACAACACATCACGAAAATATGTCACGACATGACACATGAACACGTCTAGATACGACCCATTAGGCTCGACACGAAGACACGGGTAGGCACGGATAGACACGGATAGGCACATATAGGATGTGGCTGTTATGATTCTTTAGTTTTTTTTATTGTCGGTACGATTAACACGAATAAGACACGTCGTGCCAAGCAACGCGACACGAAAAAACACGTCAATATTAGGCACGACACAGTTAAGACACGATACATTTAGGTACGACACGGTTAAGACATGGCACGTTTAGACACGACGTGCCTAAACATGTCGTGTCTTAACCGTTCTGTGCCGATCTCTTCCAATTGTTGGCACGACACAGAACGACATGGTAAAAATAATAAAATACTAATTGTGTCATGTCAAGCCGTGTTTAACTCAAAACGACACGAAACGACACAAATTTAGAACTCTAGTCTCACATAACCTATGTTACTCGAATACTCAAATACCTTATTGCACCCGTATCGAATACTTGCCGCACCTATATCCGATACGGTTTGTGTGCGATACTTCACGTGGCAATCCGAATGTATTTTTTTATTGTTGCTTCCTCACATTGTCGTAAGGATGAAAATACTTCTCATAAAAAGACATATTACCACTGTGTCATATTCTCTCTTGTATATAATAATAGTTTTTATTATGTATTCACTTATATATTATTTTTCAATATATTAAATTACTTTTTAATTAAAATTTAATATCTATAACCGCATTCGTATTTAAAATATTTTAAAATCGTCATATCGTCGCATCTCTATCGTATTAGATAAGATACCCGCACCAGCACTCATGCGACATATCACATAACCAAGAGCATCTGGGAAGTATGAAAGGAATATCGCTAGAATAAAAAGTTAAGTGACCTCCTCATGTAAACGAACTCGACTCACCTTCAACCATATGACCAGTGGGCCCCTCTTACACCCCTCTATCTCACGATCCATGTAGCCTCAGTGCAGGCAAAACAAAAAAAAGAAAGGATGAGGGAAGAGCTGTGAACCGATCACGACACACTCTCTTTCCTTCTGATCTTTTCTCTCCCAATAAAATGGCGCCGCCGCCTCCTCCACCCGCAAGAATCAGTTAGGAATTAGGAATCGGGTAACTCGGCCAATAATCGACGGGAATTGGGTGATTTTGCGATGTTCATCCGATTTATCGGGTAAAACTCGCACAAGCACGAGCATCGAGTAATATCAGCTTGGACATGATCGATTCTGAGTTCACTTGGCCGACTCTAATCAGAATCAGTCGATTTTTAGAATCATGCTAATTCTCGATTTCACTTTGTGTCTTACTTGTGTTTGCTGCAATATATTCCAAGTGAATATTCTCTTATGTTGCCAATACCCTCAGTTCTTGTCTAGCATCTTGAATACTGAATCTGATGGAGAAGTTCGGTAATTGGTCTCTTTCTTTCTCTTTCTCTTTTATCTTTTTTTGTTGGAGAGAGTGAGAGTGTTCTTTTGAATTTTATGTTGGAGAGACTTGATATATATCACTTGAGGATCAGGAGCTTCTTAGAGCATCTACATTGGTAATTGCTTAATAATTATTTATACAGATGTGTCAATTGCTTTTGTAATTATCGGGTTGCATGCCTATTGCTTCTTTAGCAAATTTGTTTATTAAGCAATCATTGCTTAATTGACACGATGTCGAAATAATTGGACCAAACTTTTTTCCTCAATTCTTTTTACTCAATGCATAGGATTGTTAGGATGGAATTTTAGCAATTTATAATTTTTTTAATTGCTAAAAGTGATGATGTGACTGTTTAGCAATTAAATTGAGTTGTTCTAATGTAGATGCTCTATTAGGGATGGTAATTTTTCAGTTCAGGTCATCAATAAATACAAGTTGTCAAACTAAATTTTCTGCAGATTTAAGAATCAACTTCTATAATACTTTATATCCATATATTTTATAATTTACTGATAACTTATTATGGATATATAATGAATATAAAATATACGTATGTCCATAAACTATATAGTTTGCATGGTGTCTCATACAATTAGTTAAATTATTGTATCCAACAAATATAGTACTGTATATATAGTGTGGATTAATGTATCTAAGAAAGTTGTAAGTTGGTGTACATAATTTTGAATAAACTGCATATGCCAGTGATAAAGAGAGAAGGCACAAAATTAATTATATTGAACTTAGAACGACAACAAGCTTTTCAGCCATCATTTGTTTATTTTCAAATTGAGAATATGAGACAAAATAAAGAATTAATAACGGACTGTTAGGGGATTTGGAATGGGCAAAGGAAACCAACAAACTCGAGGCAGCAACTGCACAACTTGCAAGACACCAACAGGTATGATCTTCAACCTATCTAGATGCAAAAATCAGGTTAATTTCGAGTAATTTTCTTTCATATCTTAAAAATTCAAATTAAGCTTTCTATCTACGTTAAGTACACTTTCCTCACCAAAAAATAATAATAATAATGCAGGCAGTTAACTGAAGAAGTCATTTTCAGTATAGATGCAAAGGATTTACAGCATCTAGAGAACCAACTTGAGGCAACCTTAAGAATCGTAAGGGCTAAGAAGGTACATATTGTGTGAGTTAGCAGTCATGCATTGACATTTCTTATTACATGGTTACCTTTGAAGAAAAATGAAAGCCATTTTATTTCCTTCTTATAGGACAAAGAAAATTCAGGTGGATTTCCACAGCTTAAGGAAGAAGGTAATAGTTGTGCTCTTTTACTTCAAACAAATAAGGCTGCATGAGGTGTAGATTCAAAATTTTATTTAAAAGAAATGTTACTTAAATGACTTGATACTCCGTACCTTTTTCATTACAAATTGTTTTGAGGGAGTGTAGACCTTCAATTTTTAGGCCCTGCGGGCATTGCATGACAAGAATTCTTTGAAAGGAGAACATGACTACTATTTGAGTTCCATACCAAAGGGAAATAATGCATCGAGGTACTCATAATTGTTGCAATGTAATAACAAAAGAAGGCAAGCAAATTAGCAGAGACTAATGCTAAATATGCTTTCAAGTATGATGTTGGCTAATAACTGACAGGGGAGTTTTGTTGGTCATTTTGGTTCTTACATGCATGTAAGGTACGTGTTGGTACTGCAGGTACATGTTTGTACTGTTTTTGTGTTAGGTTATTGGAGAGTATAAAAGACTTAGATGATATTATAAGAACTTTTAAATTGTAATAGAATTTGATTTCAATGAAATCGGTGGGTATCCTCCACTTTTTCTCAAAAAAAAAACTGACAGGGGAAGTCAATTCATACACAAGCGTCTTCCCTGGAGGGTCATATATATTTGGTTAGGACCTAGATCAAGATATTTGAACTAATGATTTTTTGTACATTTGAACTTAAAATGAAAGAACTCTGATTTAGTGTTTGTACGTACACAACTTGTCCCAAGGCAGGAAAAAGAAGGGTGGATACGCTTGGTGAAACTCATTCAATTGTATTTCATTTGTAGCCTAACTCAACTAATTTGGGATTAAAATTTTGTTATTGTTGTTGTTCTTCATAATATCATGCAAGTGCACTAGACGCGGTCCATGCGGCGGCAGTAGTGACAGTGTAGTTGGATGTAATTTAGTTAAAATATGTTCAATATAGTAGCAAATATACATGTCATTTGGTGTTCCCTACTAATCGGAACATAGACTTTCAGACCCTGGTTACTAAAATGTATCATTCAGAAAATGTGATTCATTGTAAAACATCATTGAAGTGAATAATTAGTTAAATTCTTCCGATTTGTAGGTGGTTTGTCGACTGCACCCGATGACCCTAATGGAAGGGGATACCCCTTCTTTAAAGAGAACCAAGAAAGTGTTGGAGATTACTGTGTTCAGAGCTTGCATTCATGTGTTGCAGACCAGCAGTATTATGATCGAGAGCCTATTCAGATCTCTTCGTAAGTTTCTAGAACATTTGTCAATAACACATTGTTGTGTTCAATTTTAAAGGTTTATCTAAATATTACTGTGTTTAGCTCAATATGTGTGATGTGAATTGTGATCATCATAATTATTATATTATGTCATTATTTGTGTATATTTTCGCTCTCAAAATTAAGTAACATACTTTATCAAATAGTTAGCATTGGATTAATCACTCTCTTGACTTATTTCATAGCAGCTATAATTACGATCCACGCGATCAAGCAATAGGCCAGAATTTGTTGAACAACCCTAACCTGGTTGCCACAGACCCCACCGTCTTACAAATCTGCACTATGGTTTTTGATGCCCCTCAGCCACCGAAGCCATCATCCCATGCTGTCAGAACTGGACAATTGATCCCATCGGCTGCTGATAAGTTAGTCGAATAGCTACTGGGGTACGATGTTCGTTGACATCGTCAACTTATGCATCAAGTGTAGTAAAGGATCCGATACAACAGGAGTCGGATTGAGTCAATACTACAAAAAGAGCAAAGGTATCATCGTTTTGATAAAGACAAACGATAATGGCTGTGTTAAATAACAGTTGCTAAAGTAGGACAATGGTAATTTTTAAACATTTAAGAATTATGTTTTTAACAGGACCCGCTACTACCAGCGTTTATTACTTTTCCCATAACTTTTACGAGATCATGTGCTCACGAAGGTTTGAACTTATGATCTCTTGAAAGTCATATTTATTTGCTATCAACTGAGCTATTATGGCATTTGCTATTTAAGAATTATTTAACAATGATTGTTAACAAACAACCATTGTTAAAGGTCATCCAAGAAAATGATAAAAACAGAACTTCTCTAGCAACAATTTTCATTCAAAAATCATTCTTAAATGTCTAGTCTTTAACAACAATTTTAAAAGAAAATTGTTGCTGGAGAAGTTTTGTTTTTTTATTTTTTTTGGGATGATCATTACCAAATAGTTGTTGTTATACCAACCATTGCTAAAGATGTACTTGTTTTTATTTTCTTGCTTTTGAAAGATGGTTATGTTTTATAACTATTTTTTGGGATTATCTTTAACAACAATTTTTTTAAGAATTATTGGTAAATGTGTGTGTTTTTTTGTTTTCCTGCTTTCATAGTTTTGTATGCTTCTTTCTGGTTGGCGTAAGAAACATGAGCGATATGTATACTCTCTCTTGATTGGGCGAAAGATAAACACTTTTCTCTAGTTTAGAAAAAAAATTATATCCTTCCTCAATCTCTTCTTTTTACCATCGTACTTTAAAGAATATATATATTTTACATTCTTTCTATCTCTTTCGTCATTTTACTGCTTCGTGGCTTCTCCAATTTACTACAAATTTCTGAGATTTTTAGAAGTCCTTTTTCAGGCAATATCCACCATATTTTGTCTCTCTTCTTTGAAGGTACTGACGAGTCTATTTTTCCTTATTTTTTTAAATAAATGAGAGAAAACCTCCCATCACTTCCATTTTTATTGAAAAAAGAAGTAACGATTACATCAAACTAACAACATCACCCTTATTCTAACCCAATTATATCACCTATCCCTTATGTATCTCTATCTATATTTTCCTCTTGAACCCTTCATCTATTAGGCACCAGTGCCAGATTTAGAGTACTGGTGCCTTTTTAATTTTTATTATCTAGCTTTTCACTGAAAGCACCAAAACCCAACCCATATTGTGTATAGTATAGAAGCCTAGCTACTTACAATCGAAACTCTTGTTAATGCATTGCCTACTAACACATTCTGCATCAAAATGAAACAACAAGAATTAAACTTCAAAACAAACCAAATATTTTCATTAATCTTCAGCATCATGAATGTAATTGTCCTTCTTGTCAATTTATGTGCTGGAAGAAGCCTCTCCCTTGCTATGTCATTATCTAACCTCTCCAAGCCTCCCATTATCTCCCTTGATTCATTCCAAATCCATGACCAATATTTCAACAAAATATTTATATGAGCTATAAATTCTTTGATGGTAGTGACTGGTTTATTCTCAAAAGATCTTTTGTTTCTATGCAATCATATAATCCAAATTATTGCAGCACACACATGCATAAAGAGCAAAATTTTATCCTTATCTAATTTCCTACTCCAATTATACAGATCATTAAAACTGTGAGTTCTTGAGATAAAGAAAGTTTATAGCCCATATCATCTCTGCATGGTGACAAGAAATAAACAAATGTATTATGATTTCATCTTTACCACAATACATACAAGTAAATTCTCCCAACCGTCCCCTTTTAATCATATTACTTTTGACTAGAATTCTCCCTTTAAATAAAAGCCATAAAAGAATTATTTTTATGAGGAACTTTTAATGCTCAAATATCGACAAAAGAATTATCAGGGACCCCTTTATCTCCTAACCAATTATATATTTCCTTATTTCTCATATTCTCAGCATCTTCCCCTTGTCATGTCACCCTATCTTGTTCATCATTCAAAGTGAGGAAAAAAGCTACCTTGCTCTGTAGTTGATCTAATTGGACTCTTTGTACTTGAATAGTCGCCTTCTAAAATTCAAGGATCCTAAACCTGATGCTTTAATATCTATCACGTATACATTTGGATTAGTAACTATTTAAAAAAGTTGTGTAAATTTTATGTTTAAAGGAACATTACACACCACACATCTAACCAGAATTTAGTGTCTCTATCATTTCCAACTTTTACAATTATGTTAATATTGATAACTTGCTTTGTGAAGATGTCAGTCAATTGATCTTGACTCTTCACGTAAGGTGTTTCAATTTCTTTGGGTGTGTTTGGATCATGCAAAAATTAATATCAAGTGTACCTATATTTCGAAGTATCCAAATTTTTGCCTTAATTATTTTTCAATCCTTGTTTATTCTCAACACTCTCTCTAAAGATAGAATTATAAATATATATTAATCCAAGCTTGATAGTTATGTCTTTGAACGTCTTCGGCATGGGCTTCTTTGTGAAGATGTCGGCAATTGATCTTGGCTCCTCACGTAAGGTGTTTCAATTTCTTTGGCTTTTACCTTTTCTATTATGAAATGACAATCAACTTCAATATGCTTTGTTCATTCATGAAAAATCACATTTGAAGCGATATGTTTTGCCGCACTGTTGTCACAATACAGCTTCATAGGTTCTTAAATTTTGAAATTCAATTCCTCTAGTAATTGTTTTATCCAAGTTAGCTCACTCATCGTGAATGCCATAGCACAGTATTTTGCTTCTGCGCTAGATTGTGTCACAATAGTTTGCTTCTTGCTTTTCCATGTGACTATTATTCCGCCTACAAACATACAATAACTGATTGTTGATTTCCGATCAATGCTTCCAGTCCAGTATGCATTGGAATAGCCACATATGTCATTAGAATTGTTATTTTTCATTCATATACCATTTCCGAGTGATTTCCTTAAATATATTAAAATTCTATCAATTACATCAAGGTAAGATTTACTTGGTGCATGCATGAATTTACTAACTTGGCTTACGACAAATGATATATTTGTCTAGTTACCGTTAGGTAAATTAATTTACCTACAAGTCTTTGGTATTGGATATTGTCCTTTATGGGTTTTCATTCTTGGAATTTAATTTACAATTGCTATCAACTGGGATAGAAACCAGTTTGGCCCCTAATTTTTTGTTTCTTTTAACAAGCCTAAAGTGTATTTTCTTCGTGAAATAAACAGACCTTTGGTGGAATGTGCTATTTCAATTCCTAAAAAGAATTAATCTACCAAGGTCTTTTTTTAATTTTCTTTTAACCATTTTTAATTTTATTAATCATTTCACAATTATTTATTATGATGATGATGTCATCAACATATACAAGAACAATTGTTGTGCCATTATTTTTGTGTTTTAAAATAATGACGTATCGGATTGACTTACTTGAAATTCACAATTAATTAAAAAAATGAGATAGCTTGTCATATCATGCTCTTGGAGATTATTTATGATCGTAGATAGCCTTCTTTAACCTACAAAGTAGGTTAGTATTATGTTCATCTTTATGATCTGGTGGTAGGGACATATACGCATCTTCTTCAAGTGTTCCTTGAAGAAAAACATTTTTTACATCTATTTGGTATAGGTTCCAACCATTATTTATTGCTACGGATACTAAAATCCGTACGATATTAATTTTTGCTATATGAGCAAAGGTCTCTGGATAGTCCATACCGTTTGTTTGGTATAACCTTTGGCAACTAATTTTGCCTTGTACATTCAATAGTACCATCACTATTGTATTTTATTTTGTAAATTCATTTACATCCAACATATTTTTTTATTCTTAGGTAGTTGTACAATTATTCAAGTATCATTTTTTCTAAAGCACTTATCTCTTTGCTCTTGGCCTTGCACCACTTTGAATCTTTTATTGCCTCAAAATATTATTTTGGTTCTTCATTTTTGGATATCACACTTAAAAAAATTGTAATGGTTATTTGCTATTTTGTCATATGAAACATAATCTTGGATATGATACTGAATCTTATATGTTACGAAATCTCGAAATCTTGTAGAAGGTTGCGTTGGACGAGTTGATCTTCTCAATGGCACTTTTTCTACATTTTCATTCTCCCCTTCTTCAATTTCTTCTACAATTTTATTGACTTCTTCTTCTTCTTCATTCTTATTTTGAGAAGTGTGGTCATTCTTCCCTTCACTTGTGTCTTTGACATTTTCTATAATTCTTGGCTTCTTAATTAGATTACTGAGAATTGGAAGAACAAAGTCATTGTAGTAATATGATTATCAATTGCATTAGTAACTTTCTTATAATATGGTTCATCCTCAAAGAATGTCACATTTCTAAAAATGTATCATTTTTTTATAGGATCAAAACATTTGCAACCTTTTTTAGATGAATAACCTAAAAATATGGTCTCAATAGAAGTGTGATCTAATTTACTTTCTTATTTTTATATACATAACATGTACATCCATACACATTTAGATGACTAATATTTGCTTTGTCTTGCGGTAAATATTTTGTATATGACTTTTATTATTTAATGTAGTACTTGGTACTCTATTTATTAATATGTTGCGGTAATGACAACATCTGACCAATATATTTTTTGACATTACTTTGAAACATAAGGGCTCTTATTATTTCTGATAGTGACAATTTTTTCTTTCCGCTAAACCATTTTATTGTGGTGTATAGACATAATGGTTTGGTGTATAATTTTTTTTTGTTTCAAAACATTTGAGAGATTTTGATTCGCAAACTCTGTGCCATTACTCGTTCTAAGAATTTTACTTTTTCCATTGTATTGATTTTCAACAAAGTTTGAAAACTCTTGAAATATAAAGGGGACTTCAGTTCTATTTTTTAATAAGTGTAAACATGTCAAACGTGAAAAATCATTGATGAAAGTGACAAAATAATTAAAGTCCTTATAAAAATCTACGGGAGCGGGTCCTCATACATCGGAACGAATGAGCTTAAATGGTTTATTACTTTTAGAATTGGAAATTACGAAAGGTAGCCTTGTGTGTTTAACAAACTTGCATGTTTCACACTTGGTACAATCTAAATTTGAGAAACTAAAAATACATTTCATAATTCTATCGAAGGAGTGTCTTATTCTTTTATGCCATAGATTTATTAAATCATCATTATTAATGTGAAATAATTTTTACAATTTCAAACATAGAGGTTGTTTAAAAAAAAAACCTTTGCCAATAATTTCTTTAGTCCCCAATTCTTGAAAAAAATACACTTTTAGATGAAAAACAATTTCACAATCTAATTCACTTATGATTTTTTCTATTGACAAGAGGTTGCAAAAACAATTTTCTACATGCAAAGCATTCCTTATTTTTATTGAAAATAACTCAATTTCACCAATCCTCTTGATTTTTATTTTCTCACCATTAGCTACGATAACAAATTGATTATAAAAAATGATTGGTATTTTTCTAACAAATCTTTATTACCAATCGATTATAAAAAATGGTTGGTATTTTTCTAACAAATCTTTATTACCAATCATGTGATCGATTGCATCGATGTCTAAAAATCATTTACCGTCATCATGTCATTGGTAAAATTTGTCATTTTGAGCCCAAAAATAGTACATTTGTGGAGATCACTATATTTTTTTAAGAGGGGGATCGGATGACCACAATCTATTAATGCCCCATCTTGACACTTAATCACAACCCCTCATCAACAAATCAACTAACGAATCAGATTTCCTCTCCATTTCTCTCTCATTTATTGCATTACTTCTTATATCTGGAGGGAAAAAGGAAACGTGGACGAAATTGGAGAGAGAACGACGCTACTCATGTCGGCCGCCTTCTCCGCCCGACGATCTTCCGACACGATCGCTCTTCTCTTCTCCTCTCTCTCTCGCACCCAAGCGATACTCTCTCAACTCACATCGATTTTTTTGAGTTGCCGCAATTTCAAATGAAACCCTACACGAATGGAGATTGAATCGCCTCAAGTTCCTTTTAAACAATTAGAAAATGTGTGTTCTCTCTCTTCCTCACTCTCCTCACTCTGTAAATGTGCATTCTCTGTCTCTATTGCAGACCAAAGTTAACTTTGCTGGATTTTGCTGATATCTCCTGGTACCAATTTTACTAGTACAATGCTTATACTAACAACTCATACTGGCAACCATTCATTTTACTATTATGCCAACCTTTCTGTTAACTTCTTGCTAGAGATATATGGTAGCATGATAGAATTTGATTATTGCTAGAAGAGGTTTGTCTGCCAATATGGATGTTATTGTTGTTGAGTTGTTGATATGTCAACTTCTCAAATATGTTTTTTTAAGAAGGCATAACAGTAAAATGTTTCATTGGTATAGTTAGGAAATTAAATGTGTCGCTGTAATTGATCATTTTTGTCAATTTATTTTAGTTAGAAAATTAAATCACAAATTTCACTTACAGGAGGTGTTTTAATTGTCAAGTTTTATTGTTTTAGGAGAATGATATGCAAGAAGACAATGACGGAGAATCTACTAAAAAACATATTAGCATCGCAATTGGTGTCACAAGAAAGTATAATGGTGTAGAACCTTTTGAGGGGATGGAATTTGAATCGCTTGATGAGGCACATGAATTTTACCATCTTTATGCTAAAGTTCGTGGATTTAATGTGCGCATTCGAAATACTACTACCTTTCCTAGGAGTAAGGAAGTGAGGTATCGTCGGTTTGTTTGTTCTTGTGAAGGCTACTGTTCCTAGAAGTAAGGAAGTGAGGTGTCGTCGGTTTTATTATTCAATTTTACCTGACAAGGAGTCTCGGATGATCAATTTCTTTTGGGTGGATTCTAGGGCTAGGTTGTATTATGAGCGGTTTGGCGATGTTGTGGTATTCGATACTACTTACAAAACCAACAAATACGACATGCCATTTGCACTCTTTGTAGGTGTCAACCATCATGGTTAGTCTATATTGTTCGGTTGCGCTTTATTGCAAGACGATACAGAAGTGTCCTGTGAATGGTTGTTTACAACATGGTTAGATGCTATGAATGAAAAATCTCCTATATTAATCCTGACTGACCAAGATCAAGCCATTGGGAATGCAATTAAAACAGTTTTTCCGAAGACCACTCATAGGTTATGTTTTTGGCACATCATGAAGAAATTTCCAGAAATATATGGCAATCTTTACAAAAATAAATCTTCATTCAAGAATGACATAAATCGGTGTCTACATCAGTCAATCACATGTGAAGATTTTAAAAGGAATGGGAAGAAATTATGTCAAGGAAATATTCATATCTTTCACTTTTATTTGATTATATTTTTCATTCGGCAACGAAAAATAATATTGATGTTATGCAACTTAATGTCAAGGTACAATCTACTAGAGGAATCATGCCTTCAACAGATTTTCAACATTCAGAGTTATTGGGTTCCAGTTTACAATCGGAGAGTGTTTTGTGCCGGAATGAACACCACACAACGTTGCGAGAGTATGCATTCTTTTTTTTATTCCTTTGTGCACAATGGTACAACATTACGAGAATTTGTTGTCAAGTACGAGCAAGCCATTTTGCGAAGATACAAGGATGAGAATAGAGAACATTATGTCTCCAAGCACTTAAACCCAATTCCTAAAGTTAGGCCGCCAATAGCGGAACGTGCTGCAAAAGTGTACACGAGAAGCATTTTCAATATGTTTGAAGATGAAGTTTTAGAGAGCCTAAGATTAACCAAGGAAAAATTGGTGAGAAATGGATCCCATTATACTTATCTTGTATCAACTGCTCAAAATTCCAATCAAAAGCATATTGTTTCAGTTGACGCTTCTTCATGGGATGCTTCATGTGAGTGCCATCTTTTTGAGTTTAAAGGCATTCTGTGCCGCCATATATTGGCAATTTTTCAGAAAAAAGATGTGCAGCAAATACCAGCAAAATACATTCTCCCCAAATGGACCAAAGAGGCAGCTTGGCATCCCCATTCTAGTAACAAGAAGAGTTGATGAGTCATCCATCAGTTGTACAATGCATTTTTATCGTAAGACGAATCTTTTGCTACGTATTTGCATGAATCTATTGAAGCTTATCAAGTGATAATGGATAAAATATATGAAGATGTCTCCAAAATGAAGAAATCGAGCGAAGAAAATATTGAACCAAAAATTGAGGTAACACATCAACCACTTGCTGATCCACAAGTCTCCAAAACAAAGGGCAGAAAGAAAGGTTCACAAAATGAATCAAGTAATAGGAGGTTTAAGAGTGGTTTTGAGATAGGAATGAGTACTGCAAAGAAGCAAAAACGAAAATGTACTAAATGTCATGAATCAGATCACAACATCAATACTTGTAAAAAGTGCTAGGTAGATGGACATGTTGGTAGAAAGATAGATAGAAAGATAGTTATATAAATTGATGATGATATGTGAATTTCAAAAACATCTAAATAGTTTTTGAATTTTTGTTACTTTTGATATGTATGAGAAATTAATGTATGATGCACACTTTTGATATGTTAATTATGTTGATGTACAATTTTGTTCTTTTTTCTCAGTTTGTGTAGGAATGAAATGAATTTTCTGCTACTGGCACATGTACTTTATTCAAAAGCTACTTTGTAATCTTGCATTAACATAATAAAAGTTGCTTACTGCTACGCCCTCATGATTCACTTTAGAGAAGTAAAAATACAAAATACATGTTAAAAACTAAACAAATATTACAATTTATGATCCACCGAAGAGAAAAACAAATAAAAAAGAAAAGTCAGCAATTGCATATTTCTAAAAAATATAAATACATATCAAAAGAAACTGAAAGCTAAATATCCTTTCTATTAGAAAAGAACAAAATAGAAAAGAAAAATAAAAGAAAAAATGGTCCTTGACTTCTAATTCTGATCTTGAAAGCCATGTAAGCTACATGAAACTCTCCGGCATATTTCACCTGCGATATTTTCAAATTTCAATAATATCATATTTAACTTTCAATTAAGAAAGTCCAATAAAATACACTTGACAAAGAAAATGCTAAAATAGTCCAATTAAAACTAGGATATTAGATTATCATGACTCAAGCTAACATAGTACTTTGACAATAAAAGTGATGAATTCATGTCAACTAGACAAACCAAGGTTATACGATGTTAGTCCAAAAAAAATTTCAAATTCTTTGTTCTTTTCATTATTTGTGCTGGAAAATAAGCCTCAACTAAAAGTGATGAATTCACGTCAACTTGACAAACCAAGGTTATACGATGTACAAAGTGTCAAGAAAAGATATCGGATGACAAGCTCATGTAATGAAGGCCTTAATCTAACGTACTAGAATCAATGGAAAAAGTTGCCAGTACAGGTATTGTACCAGTAAGTTGCGAGTTAATTTTGCCCCACAATATAAAGGGAAAAGTGCAGCTTTTTAAGGAGTGAGGAAGAGAGAC